>JABXWE010009941.1:0-27519 GCA_014611495.1 Limonius californicus
GAAGGCCTCAGGAAACCAGGGGGGCGAAACGTTGGTAGGTACGCTCCTGGGGAAGCAGGTTATTCCCATCAGGATCAGTTGAATTATTTCCAACGGGGACAGTCGACGTTGAGGGCAACAGGAATTTCAAACGCTTGTATCACCAACAGACCCAACAATCACATTTTCACGGGGTCAAACGCTTTTATCCGAATGAATCGAAGAAAAAAACAGTTGATTGTTCTGTAACCAGGCTACACTGTTAAAACTTATTACATCCGACCTCGTCGAAATAATAATTGCCTAAAGCAATATTCGGTAGGATAAACTCAATTTAACAGGTGCCGCGAAAAAAAAACCGCTTTCCATAAACGTTCCTCTCGGACCCAAGCTTGTTGCCTACTGACTTTCTCCCCCGCGTTCCCAAAAAAACGTCACCTAAGCCTAATTTCGAATTGCCACGTGCAGGTTTCGGGAAAACCTTCGGGAAGCAATAAAGGGGAATTCTGAGAAGTGTTTTCTAGCTCGGCAAATATGGTTAACAAAGAAAGAAAACATCGAGACGGGTTTAGTCATAAATTAATTTCTGAACGGAAAAATACTAACAAACTGTAGTCAATACAAAATTGCCATTAAAATTGCGTTTTTAAGTTCTATGGAGCGGCCATTAGATTGTCACCAATTCAAATAAAGCGGCACAACTTTTAAATGAACATAACACCTTACCAAGATGCCAGAAAATGGCTTGACGCAAGTAAAATTACTTTTTTGGAAAAAATTAAAACCCAGCCTCTTAACACATGTCACAGTCGGCTTCTTACTGCATTTTATTTCTCTGTTATTAATATTTTTGTTCAAAAATTTACTAAAGTCTAAGAAAAGCCCTCATTCTTTAATTTTGTGTGGAACTTCGTATATTTGGGACAGCTGCTTCATTGGGCCAATGTGTTCTAGTCCCAATATGTCCCAATTAAGCGGAATCGATTGTATTACCTACCGTATCTGCTTATGTTATTCAATATACGAGGGCTATTCTCTTTCTGCTGACCCTAGTAACGTAAAACACAATTTGTTGACAAAACACTTCTTCTTCTTCTACTTGTTGTTAGGCCAAAGGCCTGTTGTTACCGGTCTAGGAGCCACTCCATCTTTTACGCGGTCTCCCTATACTTCGTCTCCCTGTTGGTGACATGTCCCTGGGTTTCTTCACTAGGCGATCATCATGCATTCTGGACACATGGCTGTTCCATTCTTGTCGCCGTTTTGTAACCTAGTCCCCGATTTTCTGGATTTGGCATTCTTCTATTATGTGCTCATTCCTTACCCTGTCAAGCCTCGTGTTTCCAATTATTTTACGTGAAACAAGACTAAAACAACGACTAAATAAAGAGAGAGTAGAAGAAGACGTCGAAATGGACAACAAGTGGAAAACACTAAAGAATAACATAATTGAAGCGGCCACTGAATCTCTAGGTAAAAGAAAAGTTAACAGAAATAGAGAAATTAGAAAAACAAGTGTAGAGGAATTAACCTTCTGAACAGCATGTTAAAACTAACCACTACAGTCATAGCCCAGAAATCGGCACAGCTTATCCCACTGTGTGATGAACAGCAAGGATTCAGAAGAGGTCGTTCTTGCTCGGATGCTTTGTTCATTATTAGACAGATCATTGAGAAATCTGTGGAATTCAACAGACCTGCTTTCTTGTGTTTTAAAGACATTGAGAAAGCGTTCGACAACATACAATTAGAGGACATACTAGATCTCTTGGATAAAAACAACGTACCGGACAATCTGTACTGCTTAATAAAAGACATATATACAGACAATAAGACAAAAGTAAAAGTTAACAACACACTAACCGACATAATACAAGTACAGAAACTGAGGATGACTTACAGAGGCTATTACACCAGTTCCACATTAGTTGCCAGAGATTCAAGTTAAAAATTGCAACCGAAAACAAAAGTGATGGTAGTGAATAAGGACCCTGTACGATGCAAGTTAGAGATAGAGGGTGAAGTAGTACAACTAGTAATGGAATTTAACAAAACACATTTATTTATTTTTTCAAAGTATTCCCCTCCACAGTCAATGCATTTTTGCATCCGTGAAAACCAATGTCAAAACATTTTCGCCAATCTTCCCGCGTTAGCTTATTTATTTCATTTTTAAATGCGCCAACCGCTTCTTCGGCCGATGTAAAACGTAAACCCCGTAACTTATTCTTTACACGCGGAAATAAAAAAAGATCATTAGGTACTTGGTCTGGACTATACGGCAAATGACCCATTATTTCAACGTTTTGGGCATTCGAATATTCAGTCGTTCGAGCAGCAGTGTGCACCCGAGCGTTATCTTGATGGAAGAAGATCCTGCCTCTGGACGTTTTTCGCGAACATTTTGGATAACTTTAGGCAAACAAACTGTAGTGTGCCATTCAGCATTACCAGTACGACGATCGTCCAGTGCTACAGTGGAAACATGTCCAGTAATTCCAAAAAATGTAAAAATGAACAACTTTTGTTGGAGCCGATTCGTTCTCAAAGACCCAAACTGCTGACTACTCTCTCTTTCAGAATCATAGCAGTATACCCACGTTTCATCACCTGTAATGATATCGTACAGCAAATGAGACGATCCATTGTCAAAGCGATCCAATGTAGATCTGCACCATTCCACACAGTTTTCTTTTTGAACTGGAGTCAAACTGTGGGGAATCCAACGGGCACAAAGCTTAGGTACCATCAAATGTTTGTGTAAAATGGTGTCAATTGCTTTCACACCAATCTTTAAAGTTGTTTGAATACTTCTGACAGCAACATGCCAGTCCTCTTCAATCATGTTTCGTACCAGACCAATATTCTTTTTGGAAACTGCCGTTTTTGGCTTAAGAGCTCCAAAGTTGTCATTCAAGGAAAGTCGACCACGTTGAAATTCATTGTACCATCGCTTTAAGGTAGCTAAGGAACACGACTTGTCACCAAACACTCGATTAATTTCCTGGAAACATTCTATACAGCTTACGCCACACGTAAAATTGTAAAAATTCACAGCTCGAGAATGCTCTTTATTCAATTCCATGATTTCTTGGGGAAATGATTACTTTAAAATTATCTATTTTAAAACCTTCAAGTATATTTGACAACTTTCACTACAGTTAAATTTGTAAACAAGTACGTTAAAATAACTGCTAGATAGGCTCAGCGGAAAGAGAACAACCCTCGTATTTTCAGTAGACTCGCGCACCTGTTAGATTTGAGAAAGTAATCAAGGAAACGTATCCTTCTGTGTTTGAAATGCTTAAATTTTAACATATCTGCACTTGTGGGAATTGAAATGCATAAAAACAACCAAATGAATTTATTTTTCTTGCTGTTGATACCTTCTTACGCAAATCTAACCACGTGCATTCTACACGTGGATGATAATGGATTAGGTTATATATTCTATTGTGTTTTTGTCCTGAAACACTCTTACGACTTGAAGCAACGTGAACATAATTTAAACTGGAGTTACGGGGAAATATTTCTCAATTTTGTGTGGAACTTCCCATATTTGGGACAGTCGCTTGATTGGGCCAAAATGTCCTGGTCCCAATACACCCCGTATATTTTTGTTCTTCAATTCCTTGCAGGATTATAAATTTCATATATAATCAGGCCAAAATACAACAATTATGTTCAAAAATACAAATGAAATAGATTTTACATGTAAAATACCTTTATAAGTGAAAATTGTGCCACGGAAATTTTCTGCTTCTTTATGCAGCCACCGTCGACAATTGTTAAACATAATCATCCCCTAGCACCAATATTCTGTTCAGAGCTATCTGAATCCATTTTGAGCTTGTTCTGCTTTTACATTAAATTATTATAATAATTGTTAGCTAAATATATTCGAAGCTCTATGAAAATGGAATCTGTAATAACGTATTGCGTAAGCAACGCAGATTTCGAACCCTATAACCTTATATTATTTTAATTTTTCCTCGATTCAGAATTGACAATTTTAAAATTATACAAGATGTCTCGTTTATACAACTATTGGAACTGTTCGCCGGTTTACCCTATATAATCAGACAAATTTCTCAAATTTAATTCTTCATAATATACGAGGTTGTTCAAATTTAAACAAGTAAGTTTAAATTAAAACCCCATCTAGAGACAACTCCAAAAATTAAATTAATTATCATATCCATGGTAAATGTTTTGCTATGATATTATATTGGCAGTTATAGTTATTAGGTCTGAACATTATTGGTTGTAGAGTGGAACAGCGCATAATAATCAAATTTTTTATGGCTGACGACTTAAATTCGACTGAAATTCTTGCAAGTTTACGAGCACAATACGGTGGCCAATGTCTTTCTAAGAGTCGGCTGTTTTGTGTTAGAAGTCGTTTAGGGACGGGGAGCACTCATGTAGACAATGCGCCTCATGTATGACGAAAAAGTTAATGCCCTTATTCTGCAGGATAAATGACTAAAAATTTTACAAATTAGTGTCTGCAGTGGTAAAAACATCATAAGAAAACAAGCTAAAAAATTGTAAGGTGGCTGCCAGGTGGATTCCGCGCTTGTTTATGAAGAACACAAGTTGAATGGTTTGTAAATAGGTTCTTCTTTAGTGCAACGATATGAGAGAGAAGAAAATGTATTCTTGTACTCAACTGTGACAACTCATGAAACCTGGTACATTATTTTACTAAAAACCTACAAGCATGCAGTGGTACGTGTCACACCGCATCTCTAAAGCCAGAAAAACAAAATCTGTGTTTTCAGCTACCAAAGTAATGACAACAGCTTCTTAGAATTCTCTAGGGGTGCTCTTTCGATTTCCTAACAGAACGTCATGCAATTCATGCAGACTATTTTTCAATACTTTTGCACTATAAAGTTAAGGAGGCGATCAAGATCAAGCGGAAGAGAAGACAAAGCTCTATTTGCTTTCTCCAAGACAATGTTTGCCCTCATACCGCTGCAACAACAATTAAAACCATAAACAAACTGTCGTAATCTTGCTCACTCCAATTTTTATTTGTTTGTCCAACCAAAGGATATTTACCGGAAAAAAATTACAGCCAAATAACGACGTTATCAAAATTGTTCAAGAGTAAATACGCATGCAACCCAAAGACTTCTTTCATGAAGCTACTTGAAAGTTTTCAAATCGGTGGCGCAAGTCCATCGCTAGGCAGGGGGATTACATCGAAAAATAATATCATTTTCATCGCTGTAGTGTTATAATACCTTCCTTTATATATAACATCCTGTTAAAATTGGACTACTCCTCTTATTTAAATATACTTTGCATTAAAGAGCAATCGCCAGTTCCCAGACTGTTGGACCACCCTGTACATCTGCTTTCTCATTAATACAGAAACGTATTTATTTTATGAGCAATTTTAGGGAAATGTTTTTAAAAATTGTTGGAAGGATTCAGATTACAAATTCGGTTAGAAGAGGTTACCACTGTTTTTAAATTATTACTGTAATTTGTATCTGACGCCCTATAAGCTTTTGAACAATTTATTATTCGCTACTCGAAAATGGATTATCAGGTTAACCAAATTAGAAATATCTTATAACTGTATAAATATTTTAATAAAAGAATTGTTTCAGAAGGTGAGTTCACATTTTAAATTTAAGTATGAAAACCTCACATATTTTTCTTTACTTACCTCTACCTCATCAAAACTTGAGCTCTCCCCACTAAGTATATTTCACTCCACATTTGGCACTATTGGACGTTGCAAACCTAGATCAAAAAACTTCGCAACAATAATACAGTGGTGTGAAAAAGTGCTGCATCAGTTGCACAAATACGATAAATTGCAGTTTAAACCCATTTTTTTGAAATATTTTTTCATTTCATTAGGTATTGCAAATATAATACAGGTACTTAAACACAACTGTAGTAATAATAATAGCCTAAATGTTGATCCAGAAAAAACGGAAACAATTCGATATATAAAATTTATTCAAGAACAGAAAAATTGTGCATTATATAATATAATAATTTAGTTTACACCTAAACGTTTATTTCAGTACACACTAATTAACTTGAAACTATTTTAGTACTTAATGGGGCATCTTTTGTTTATAATAACTAATTCACACCTTTATAGCATAGAATTCACCAGTTCTTTTAATGCTTCTTTCGAAATGCAGCTATACCAGATATCAATTAGGAATTCGATTAATTCCACTTCTTCTGCGGGCTTTTTGCTTGAAATAATATTAGAAATCCTCTTTCATAAGTTTTCTGTAGGATTTAGGTCCGGGGATTATGGTGGCCAGTCTATTCCTTTAACTTTATTGGTCGACATCCAAGATTGAACAACCTTTGCTCTGTGGCAAGGAGCATTGTTATCCTGGAAGATAAAGTGTTTGTCAGGAAATAACTCTTTTCCACTATGCAGCATCTTCTCCTGTAGAAGATCAATATATTTGCTTGCATTCATCATGTCAAATACAAAATGCAGACTACCAACACCTTCGGCAAACATGCAGCCCCATATCATGACAGAGGTTGGATGTTTAATTGTTGGCAGGACACACTACCGTAAAAAATCTTCTCTAAGAAATCTTCTAACATATATACTTCCAGCATGATTGTTAATGTTAAAGGTAGATTCATCACTAAATAATACCTTCTATTATTGTTCTGGGGCCCAATGGCGATGGTACTTTGCCCATCTCAAACGGTGGAGCCCCTTATTTTCTGATAGAAGGGGTTTCTTCCGGCCTTTGCAACCCCTAAGTCTAGATTTAAGAAGTCTCCGTCTTACAGTAAAAGTGCATACACTTCACCAGTAGCTTCGTACCATATTTTGGTTAACTCTCTCGAATTAAGGCTTCTCTCTGCCAGGCTCGTTCTCCGCAATACACTGTCGTTTCTCACTGATGTTTCTTTTTTGACGGCCACTGCGAGGTTTATCTTCAATTTTTCCCGTCTAAGAGTATTTTTTGATCACTTTAATAACTGTGGATTGATTGCACTGCACTTTCATAGCTATTTCACGACTGGAAGCGCCTTGTTTATGATGAAAAATTATTTCATATTGTTTTTCATCCGATAAATTGAACGGTTTCCTTTCAGATAGCATTTTGCCACAGTTAAGGATATGCAAAATGCAACTGAATAATCCATAGTAGTTACCTTAGTTATTTTCTATGGAGTTCTAAGTATCTAATTAAGAGATAAGTTGTTGACATGGTCATTAAAATCAAATATTTAGAAGTAATTTTTGGAAACTATGCCAAAAATGTAGCTAAACTTCAAGAAATAATTATTTTCGTGGGTGATGTAGAACTTTTTCACACCATTGTAATTTAATAGTATCACTTTGTAACAAAAGAATCATTGCTGAGGAAAATAGGAAATTCCCCTATTCCTTTATTTATCATCTGCAGTTTCTGAAGTTAAAATTGCGACTTCTAAAGGGCAATAATGTAACAGGAGCTGAACTAGTAAGAATTTTTACATTTATGGAAAATTTTCCATGAATTATTTATATATTTATTTCAAGTCTGCCTATTCTACTGCTATGACTAAGTACCAACATCCAACTCGTAATATAGAGGAATTCGTACCACTAACAACGATACATTGACACAAAATAAATAAAATCTTAGGGTTGGTGCACATTGGAATTACCTTATTTAACCATGTACTATTTATCGCTTGATTATTTATGTTACTAAGGCTACATACAGACCCCACGCCAAATTTGAATATAAAAATGTACAAACTAATAATAATTTAATAATGCCATTTTGTAACAAAATAGAAATTTGGTTATGGTTAGTGAAAACCGGGGGTTTTCCAATTCAGTTATTTATTTATGTATCAACTGTCTATTTTTGCTGTTAACGCTGAACACCTGTCCGAAAGCATATATAATGTAAATGAATCGAGGACTTTTAATACCTCATTAATTACACCAAGGGAAGTTTTTTATTGTTAAACAATATTTCGAAATATCTATTTAATTGTCACCTGCCTATTTCAGCTATTGAGACTAATCACCAACACAACGTAAAAAAGTAGGATACTTATAATAGTATATATTTATTTAATAAAATTTATAACAGTTTTAAATATTTATTATAATTGAGAACTCCTTCAGTTAGCTGAAGTTTATTTATTTAAAGCCAGTTTAATGTTATCTTTACTCGAAAACAGCGCTCAAATAACATACATTTTTAATTTCTGTTAAGAGTAAGACTATTGGTTCGAATAAATTCAATGTGAAAGATTAATTTTTAAAGCTTTTATTGCTTCCTCTTTTACCCCCATTAGCTTCACTGCCATTAATTGTATCTGTTTTATCATTGTTTCTCTCATTGGTCAGTCTTATCGACATGGACGTGAATTAATCCACAGGCTAATGTTGCATGAACTTGCACAAGAGGCCAATTTTAATCCTTAAAGTATACTGAATAATTCAAAAATATAAAATAGCCAAGCGAAGTGCTTTGCAAATTTTTGTGATGAAAAATTGGATTTGGCATTGTCGTTATTCTAATGGAAGTTTTGTATTTCCTTTTCCATGCATCTGTTGGCAGCACCTGGAGCAACACGTGCGAGGACTGTACTTACATAAACCCCAACCGAAAAACAAAGAACCGTAGCCAAATCGCCCAACCGTTGAATTTCAAAAGCGGTACAACCTCAACAATAGAATTCAAATTCATTATTTCTGTTTTATGGAAGATCTCTATTTAACAATTTTAAGTGTTACGAAATTTGGATGCAAAGAGAAAGCTTTAAGTTAACTGACAGTGTTTCTTAAGTCACATGCTATTTGCGATTAGTTTAAGGATCTCAAACATCCTATTTTAATAGTTGCAATAACAGAAATTTAAAACACGCAAGGCTCATGAAAATTATATTGTTTATGTTTATTTTAACATTCACGCAACGCTGCTATCAAAACAGTGCCATGTCCGACAGTTTCGGCGATTGTTAATTTGCTCACGTATCTCTCCGTCTTACCCAGAACCTTTCACAAGCTTTGCTTTTAGAAAAAAGGATTTTCCACAGTTGTGGATACACAACTAGACAAGGTGTCGAATCCAATTTCTAAAACTAGCAAGTTCCAGGCACGAACGAGCATCATCGCATCAATCTCCCCCGGATATTTCTTATACAGATATCCAATTCCGGTATTACAACAACGAAGAGAGACCGGGCAAGTCCAAACGAAATCAGAAACGTCGGTAGTTGTAGGTATAAGACGAGACAGATGGTTTTCAGCGCTCGTGGCCGGATTTATTTGAGGGCTGGCAGCGGAAACATCTGCCCTACGTCATGCACAGCCGCCTTGATCTCAGCTTGCAGCTTGTATATCGTGCATCTTAATCTTAATTGCCATACAATATGCAAATGTTCACTCTGATGCATTGTAAACACGTTACCACAAATGCTGATGAAATTCGTGGTTCAAGGTTCTGCGGCATTCGTGACAAACGATGAACAAAGTGTTTATTACAACGGAATACATAAATTAATAACGAAGCTTTGTAATATACTAAGGATATAAAACACACTCGGAAATTTCCCGTTCATATATATGTATATATAAGGCTTAATACCGACTTGAAAGCGTAGAACGCGGTTCTAGGTTATTTGCTCGTCGCCACTCGCTTACCGCCATTTGCTCGCCACCGATTACTCGACAACCAATTTGCTCGCAGTCAAGGGCGTATCCAGCTCAAAACGTAAGGGGGCAGCTTCCTGAATCCAACTTCTTTCATGGGGGAAGGGGGTCCATGGGGGGGCATGCAATAATACATAATTACAAAAGAAAAACATTAGTTGCAAGTTTTCTAACTACAGCTTCCACTAATTGTTCCTTGTTTGCGAAAACCCATTGACGATGAATTCTTAGCATAGCTAACCCATTTAACCTATTTTCACCAATAATGCTTCTAAGCCATGTTTTAATTCGGCGAAGGGAGCTGAATGAACGCTCTATAGTGCTTGTTGTGCAGGGCTGTGAAAGCAAAATCAGTAGCGCATTTCTAATGGTTGGAAAGAACAATTCGCTATTTATTAAAACCTCCATGATATCTGGCACTTCTTTTACTTTATTCCACATTTTGAACCACAATTCTATTTCTCCTTCGATGCCTTCTGGAAACATTACTTTCATTCCATTCCTCCAATAAAACATCTCTCATGTTACTCGGATGGAAATGTGTCATTGGCCATTTGTCTGCAGAAAATCTGACTGCTAAAGATGATATGATGGAATCCAAGTAAGGAATTATTAGAGACCTTCTCCAAAATTCAGATGAATTTGCGGCTGGAGGCTCGCTTCTATGCACTTGTCGGCCAGCAACACGAGTGGCGTTTATATCAACATTCAAATTCTTTGAAATGTCGCTTGCTTTTTTCAAAACGTCAGCTGTGACGTTCTCCACATCTTCCCGATGCTTTCTTAGCGTGACATGAAGAGTTTGAATGTGCTGGGTAGCTTTAACTATGTCAAGTGGCTTCAATTAAAGGGTATTTGCTACGGGTTCCAGTATAGATGAATACTTCGCAATTAATGCTACTAACACAAGAAATAAAGATATGCACGCCGCTGCATGCATTTGATATACATTTTTTCCTGTTGCTGCATTACCCTCTTCAGCTAATGTCTCTAATGCTTCAACAATATCGGTGAAGTGATCCTTAAAAACACGGATGTTCTTGTACTTCTCTGACTATCTAGTCTAGCTAACTATACATCCATCGTCATAAAAACTACAACCTGTACGTATATAATACACGTACAGGCTGTAGTTCTTATTACTTTTAACAGATAGAGCGAGGGATTCTATTTCGTAATTAGTTTCTTTCGAAATGTTGACATACCAACAAGCAACCTTTAATCAATTTTTCAGAAATTTGTTATTTATATTTTATCTATTTTATTTTAAAATTTTCCACCTTGATATGTACTGGATACGTCCTTGCTGGAAGTACTTAATGGAGCAACGCAGAAAACTAGTTTACATATTGTTAGACACCTGCGGAAGCCGGTCAAAAGGTATTCGTAGTGCAGCAAAATACTGGCTAGTCAGTACTCGGATGGGTGGGCCAATGTAGTCGCATATACAACCAGTCGTGCTTCGGAAGCCACGTAAAGCCGTCGGTCCCGGTTGTCATACGAACATCTTTGACAATCGTAAACCACATATGGAGCTTCTCTGTTAGACAGGTTAAATTAGCCTCCTGTCTGGCATACGGACAACGAGGGCTCACCGAACTTACTCCATTGTAGGTAATTAAGAGAGAGAGAGAAGTAATTAATGAAAAACAATTTAAAAATATATACAGCATAAAAATCAGATATTTATTTTTATTAGGCAAGAAAACAAATATCACCTTATAAGATTTCAAATACAAGACAAGAACAAGCAAACCTGCTGTGACTATCGACACTCCTTATAGGAACGTAAGATTTGGAGATGCCAACAAATATATACTAAATGCCCAGGTAATATTTTATTTTAAGAATAAATTGTTTGTCGAGCATCTCTCCGGAAAGCAACCGGCGTGGCGAGCCAATAGTTGTCTAGCAAGTGGGAGAACACCGTAGATCACAGTATAAAATAGTAACAGTATTATTACTTTAACAAACAAAACGACAAACTTGTTACAATGGATAGAATAGTATGAGGGAGCATGAGATTCCACCAACTCGGCGTCGCCGAATTGGAAGCGCCGAGCTGCCGGCACAGCAAACTCCGCATCCACTATGTCGAACCAGCCCAACTCAGTGGATTTAACGATTACAAAAAATCAAACAATCTGGGAAGTATAATATTTCTTATTTTGATTGGAATTATGTGTTTATTACTAATTATTGATGGTAAACATAAATTCGCGTACATTAATAAAAATAAAAACTTTGGCACCATTTTTTCAATGTGAGATTGTGTAAATTCAAAAAAAAATTATGTCACCTTTTTTGTATAGTAGGCCAATTTACTTAAAGTATTTGATAAGTAAATCACTCGAGGTCACAGCGAAATGTGACCGATCGGCTAGGGCGTTCGAATCCCAGCTGGGGCGACTGCATTTAGCTTAGTTAAGTTTAGGGTGCATGTTGCAAAAATGTTTAGTGTGTAAGAGACGCTCGCACCCCCCTGAAGCAATCCGAAAGCAGTTCTAGGGGGGGGGGGGTAATATGAATGAATGAGAAAAAAAGGTAGCAATAGGCGCAGATTAAAAATATTTATTGATTTTTTTTGTAAGTATGAGAAACATTTGCGACGACATAATAAGAGCCAAGTTGAATTGAAATCAAGTTACGGTTAGCTGTACCGAATTGAGCTGGCGTCGTGTTTGCCGGCGCCTAGTTGAGCTGGCGCCTAGTAAATGGCACCGTGTTGAATTGGACCGGAGTTTCGTTAGTGACGAGTTGATGATACCAAATTGAATGAAAAAATTGAGCTAACGTTGAATTAACTACTACGGCCTGAATTGCTAGGACACACGCCGAGTTGGATAGAACCCTTTTAGGTCGAGTCAAGTTTGGTTGGCGTCGAATTAGCAGCGTCAAGTTGCCTAGGGCGGCGTTAGGTAATACCTTCGAGTTCGGTATACGCCGAGTTGGCTCTTTCCGATGTACATACTTGCATATTTGTTAATTACCTGCTAAATTTTTTAGCGTTACGTAGCAACTTAAAAATGTAGACCACACTGTAAAAGACTTTGACTTGATGTTAATGTAATAATATTAAAAATAATTTAGAAGAAACTTATTATCAACTATGAGGAACAAAGAAAGTCCCCTATACTGTACTTATTCCGTTATCTCTTTTGCATCGAGTTTGGTTGGCACCAACTTGACAGCGCCGAATTATATGAAGTCAAGTTGATAAGGCCGAGTTAGCTGAGATTGAATCAAGTTCGTGGCACGCTAGTGGACCCACACCCAATTCATTGGCACCGAGATTGATTAGCGCAGAACAAAGTAGACGCGCAATTGATTGGCGTTGATTTAAGGGCACCAAGTTGAGTTAGCACCGAGCTAAGTTGGTGCCAACGCGACAGCGCCGAATTGAATTGCCTGAAATTGGTTGTTATGTAATCGGCTCCGAGTTTGGTAGACGCCAAGTTGGTCCATTTATCTACATATGCCGCCTATTCTGCTGCTTACGCTAAATACCAATTTTTGATGCTATAATAATGTCATGTCAAAGACAATTTGTAAGAAGAAACTTACCAACTATGAAGAACAACAAAATTTCCCCATCTGTTATTATTTTCTATTTGCACTGCGTTTGGTAGGCGACGAGTTTGGTAGGCGCCGAGTTTGGTAGGCACAGAGTTTTGAAGGTGCCGGGTTTGTTAGGCGCCGAGTTGGAAGAAGCCGAGTTTGGTAGGCGCCGAGTTTGGTAGGCACAGAGTTTTGTAGGTGCCGGGTTTATTAGGCGCCGAGTTTGGAAGAAGCCGAGTTTGGTAGGCGCCGAGTTTGACAGCCGCCGAGATTGGCAGGCGCCGAGATTGGCCGGCTCTGAGTTAGAAGGGAACGAGTTGAGTTGACGCCGACTTGGTCCATTTATCTACATATGCCGCCTATTCTGCTGCTTACGCTAAATACCAATTTTTGATCCTATAATAATGTCATGTCAAAGACAATTTGTAAGGAGAAACTTACCAACTATGAAGAACAACAAAATTTCCCCATCTGTTATTATTTTCTATTTGCACTGCGTTTGGTAGGCGACGAGTTTGGTAGGCGCCGAGTTTGGTAGGCACAGAGTTTTGTAGGTGCCGGGTTTGTTAGGCGCCGAGTTGGAAGAAGCCGAGTTTGGTAGGCACAGAGTTTTGTAGGTGCCGGGTTTATTAGGCGCCGAGTTTGGAAGAAGCCGAGTTTGGTAGGCGCCGAGTTTGACAGCCGCCGAGATTGGCAGGCGCCGAGATTGGCCGGCTCTGAGTTAGAAGGGAACGAGTTGAGTTGACGCCGACTTGGTCCATTTATCTACATATGCCGCCTATTCTGCTGCTTACGCTAAATACTAATTTTTGATCCTATAATAATGTCATGTCAAAGACAATTTGTAAGAAGAAACTTACCAACTATGAAGAACAACAAAATTTCACCATCTGTTATTATTTTCCATTTGCACTGCGTTTGGTAGGCGACGAGTTTGGTAGGCGCCGAGTTTGGTAGGCACAGAGTTTTGTAGGTGCCGAGTTTATTAGGCGCCGAGTTTGGAAGAAGCCGAGTTTGGTAGGCGCCGAGTTTGACAGCCGCCGAGATTGGCAGGCGCCGAGATTGACCGGCTCTGAGTTAGAAGGGAACGAGTTGAGTTGACGCCGACTTGGTCCATTTATCTACATATGCCGCCTATTCTGCTGCTTACGCTAAATACCAATTTTTGATCCTATAATAATGTCATGTCAAAGACAATTTGTAAGGAGAAACTTACCAACTATGAAGAACAACAGAATTTCCCCATCTGTTATTATTTTCTATTTGCACTGCGTTTGGTAGGCGATGAGTTTGGTAGGCGCCGAGTTTGGTAGGCACAGAGTTTTGTAGGTGCCGGGTTTGTTAGGCGCCGAGTTGGAAGAAGTCGAGTTTGTTAGGCGCCGAGTTTGGAAGAAGCCGAGTTTGGTAGGCGCCGAGTTTGACAGCCGCCGAGATTGGCAGGCGCCGAGATTGGCCGGCTCTGAGTTAGAAGGGAACGAGTTGAGTTGACGCCGACTTGGTTTGGCGCCAACTTAGATGTGCCATACTGAATTGGCACCGAGTTCAATTGGCAACTAGTTAACAACGCGGAATTATCCCTGTTGCTATTTATTTACACAAACGCTAAATAATGACAAAACAGTATTGTTGAAGAACATTCGGAAAAATCCCAAATTAATTACTTATTCGTTTAATTATGAACCGCTTCTTTCTGTATACTAACTACATACCTATGCTAACCCCATATCATAGTATAACACAGTTTGTACCAATTAATTCTTTAATAACATTGCATTCTCACAAATTAAATAATTTGATACAATTCAGAAAAGCGTGAAATTTCAGGAATCACTTATTCCCGTCTATTTCCTCTGTTAGTACAAAATACGGATCCTAAAGCATAATTGTAAAATTATTCAGACTAAGAACAACTTAAAGTAGAAAACAAAGTTGCAAAACAAATGTAAGGAACTGTAATGGTGGAAACAGATAAATATTTTCCCATTTAATTATATTTTTTAAAAGAACCGCTTTGTTCTGCTGCTACAGCCAAGTACTAACCCTTATTTTTCTTCTTTGAGTACTTTGTCTCTTACAATACATAGTTATCTTCTCTTCTATGCCTGCGTTGCACGCGGGGCAGGGGAGTTCAAGAGGAATTTCTGGTCAGTGGAGTCGGAAAAATATGTACCGACTCCCGAGTATACGTTTAAATTTGATTTCTATTTTTAGTAGAATACAAATTTTGACTCATTTGAATTTAAATTTTGAACCATTTTTTATATATTTTTGTTAATACGAACATCATAAAATGTCTTTAATTTTGTGGGAGTCGGAGTCGAACTACTACAATTATTGGGAATCGTAGTCGGAGTTGGAGTTTTTTTACCAACTCCGCAGCCCTGGTTGCGTGTTTTAAAGTACAACAGACATAAAGGACCTATGGCTTAGCGTGGCCTCCGAACCACAAGAAGTGCAAACACTTTTCGTATAATAATATAATAAATAACGTGCTGGTTTGCTATTGATATTGCTGGAGAGGGAGCCATTAAAAATCCGATATTGCGGTGCTTAAACCCCAGACCTTCAGTGTAGAAATCTAACGTGCTAACCTGTAGCTCACGACCGCCTCTTACCCTACACCTACAGCATACAATAAAACAGTTATTCCCAATAATACTTCAATAGTGCTACTTGCCAACAACTTAAAGTATTCGTTACAGTTGAGAAAGGCAAAAATTCCCCATTCTTTTATTTACTTCTCACCTGTTCATTTCTGCTGCTAATGCTAAATACAAATCCCAAAGTTTAAGATTATTATACGAGTAGAAAAGTAGAAACTTATAGTAACATTTATGTCACTTACCAAAAAAGGAAAAGAAGAGAGGAAACCGTGTCTCTTAAGGAAAAGCAGAAAAATTCTCAATTTTTTATCATTTATACGTTTATTTATGGACCACCCATTTCTGATGCTACGGCTAAGTACTAATCCTTGAAACTAAAACATACTATAATAGTATTCGTCAAAATAAAAAAGTGTGTGGTTGAGGAAGTGTGAGAGTCTCCCATGTGCCTTTTTATATATGTATATCTTTATTGGCGTCTCCGACTAATTCAAATTCAAACGCCAGAAACTTATTAATGTGTTGCTTACAAACACTACTAACATTAACAAACGTCATTTGAATTATGGCATTTGTTTTCAAGGGTAAGTTGATCAAAGATGGGTTTCAGTTGAACAGCCTCGTATGAAAGAGTGTGAACTACAAATAATGTATCAAGAGACCCAAAAAAAAGCTGATCCCCAACGGGCTGTGGATTGTGGAATGAAAAGTCACGTCTTTACTAGACTAAAGGAATGTTTATGATGTCAGATAAATTAGTTATCTTTTTTTGATACGAATCTGACAGATTGTTAAAATGATTTTTAATACATTTCAAAGAGCATTCATTATTGTATCTTACTTTAGGAACGGCTTTCAAGTTGACGGAGAATGGACCTATTCGATTCCTATTTGTTTTGTGGAATTCCGAGAGAGGTATCCCAATGAAATTATGACATACCGAAAATATTATGCTTTGGTTAAGAATTTAGTCAGCAATTGTCGAGAAACTGGAAGTGTTGGAAGGAAAAGAGGGTCTGGTAGGCCAAAGAAAATAGTACCTGCTTGAATTGACGAGGCTCCAAAAACACCAATTAGACATTTATGCCAGCAAGTTGATGATTTAAGTTACGGTACATGCCACAGAATATTGAGACAAGCTTTGCATCTGCAGCCTTACCGATTTATTTCCGTTCAGGAGCGTTTAGAACAGGATTATCCAAAAAGAGTTGTTTTGTCGTTGGTTTTTGGATAATCTCAATGATGCGCAGTTAAATTTAACCTTTTTTTACCGACGAAGCCTGGTTTTACCTTAATGGGTATGTTTATTCACAGAATATGCGGACTTGGAGTAGCGAGAATCCACACGTTACAATTAAAGCTCCCCTTCATCCACAGAAAATAGGAGTCTGAATTGGAATGAGTCTTCGTAGGTTAGTTGGGCCAATATTTTTCGAAGTCACGCTAACTGCAGCAAGGTACAGGAACGAATTATTGCAACCTTTCTTAAATGAACTTCACGATGATGAGCTACGGGATGATTTTCTGCAACAGGATGGCGCAACAGCTCATGCAGCTGCAGATACAATTAATTTTTTACGAGAATATTTTGATAGCTAAATCATTAGTAGGAATACTGCAACACCCTGGCCCCCTCGCTCTTGTGATGTTACTGCTTTGGACTTTTTTCTATGGCCCTATTTGAAAAAACCATTTTTAAAACTCCAGTTAATGATTTAAACGAACTGAAACTTAGAATTGAAGAAAACTGTCAAGAAATTAACAAGTCACCTCAATTATTACAAAATGTTTTTGAAGGTATGAGAAGACGAGTTCAGGAATGTTTGGAGGAAGAAGGCAGACATTTTCAACATTTGTTGTGATCATTACATTAGTTCAGGTTTATTCGTTTCTTTTACTGTTGCTCAATAAAAGATTTCTGCTCCTAAAAATGACGTTTCATTAGTATTTAATTCCAGCTAACACAACCTAACCTGAAATTGACATTATAAACATTCCTTTAGTCTAGAACAGACGTGACTTTTCATTCCACAGCCTGCTGGGGATCAGCTTTTTTGAATCTCTTAACAGTAATAATGCTTTAGAAATGTTTTATATGTTACTTATATATTGGAATGGAAATCGCAATGTAGAACAATTGTGACTATTATCAACTTTATACTTTGAATTAAAATTAGAAATTAGCATGATATGATTGAAGATAACATTTTAGATTTACTTGTGTTAAGTTTCTTTATTATCCACTCATTCCTGTCGCTAAGTCTAAATATTGGCCCAATAACCCGACTGGTTATACTCAAGAATAAACATATATTAATTACATCTTTCAGTTGTTTGAATTAGCTTGAAATCGAGCGTTCATTTCATTGAAACTCTGTTCAATTAACACAAAACAGTATACCAATACCATTTAAGGCTGTTTTAATTAAACTCTATTATAAATCTTGACAAATGACGCGGGAAATTCCTGAAATATTCCAAATCCTTTCAGCTCTCCCCAAATCAGTTTTCGAGTTTCAACAAAAGCCGAGTCGCAGAATAGAAATCAGATTAAACGAAGCACCAAAATAAATGATTCCAGCTTGCTGTCTTGCTTAAATCTTGTTTCCTATTTATTATCTAACCTTTAAGTTAAGTTTTGCCTGTTCGGTTTGCATCCCTCAGGGCTTATTTTGGTTGATGCAGTCACGTTTTATAACATGCCACATTTATGTAAATGTTATGCAAAGTATTCCAAAGTCTTCACATCCGTACTTCGAAAAATCCATCGGGATGAGCGAAATTTAGACAGCGTGTTGCCAAAATCCTCGAAGCTAAATTTACGGACGCGGCGCCATATTAACGTGAGGCAAAGTGTATCCTAGAAATTTAATTACATCCTAATTTGGCATTATATGATATTTTAGTGCCTCGTGTAGTTCATTAAACATCAAAGCACGCGAAATTTATATCCCGATTTAGTGTCCCATAAGAATCTAAATTGCAGCAATTCTCTCTATAATTATTTCAACCTATATCCGTAATCCTTCTTTCTGTCCAAATTAATTATGTGTCTTTAAATGGAAAGCCTAATAATGAAAAGAATGTATCGTAATGAAAGGAATTTGTCGGAGAAAATTAACTCGCAGGAGACACAAAACTCATATATATTTATATATATAGCTAACAAAGGACAAAGTTGTGGACTTTAGAGTCGGTTTTGTTGCTAAACCTCCACATCGCGTGGATTCCACCCTTTCTGCAAAGTTTCGAACTAAAGGAAACCACAGCCAACTAATAAAACACTTTGTTGCAGTTCTACCTTGATACTGATCCAATTACGAATTAACGGGAGAATTGAGAATTATGACGTCATATTAGACTACAATGAAAGCACTAAAAGCATTCGCAACATAAAAGTTTCCTGTTAAGGAATATTTCGTGATCCTGCAGCATTTATCGTTGTGTTGGAAATAAAATGTTTAGTTGCTTTTAAAGTTTTTGAAGATTCGGCAAATTGGGAACGTTTGTATAAGACATTCTTGAACAAAAAACTTGATTTATAGGATCTTGATGAAACAATCTTGAATAGTTAGCGGATTAGTGATGAGTTATACGGTTTTAAGACTATAATTTGAAAATTGAAAATATTACAATAAAAGTACATTGAAATGGAGTTACATGGTTTTATTTTGTGAAAATAGCCTGAACTTGATACAATGAAAACATATCATTCACCATTGCCAACGAAAGATTGAAATGTAAGATTTGTGAAGCAAATTTTACTATCATGTAGGAATAATCCAGAAAAATTGTTACTATTGCAAGATGGTATTAAGAAAATTGAATTGAAAGACGGGCATGCTAAGTTTAGGACTGGCACATTGAGTCGGAGTTATACAATATTGTTGGAGATATACCCATATATTCAGGAATATTCAGAGTGGATTAAATTGGCTGGGGAGCCCTGGCGATAAACTATACGAGACCCTTAAACAGTGTTCACAAATTGCAGAAAAGGCAGTCTAAGGCATTACTTTCAAACCATAATTCAGGAAATTTTCTTCAACTACTGCCTTCGCATTCCTCATAATAATTTTTTGTGGTATTTTCAGCATTTTTCCTTTTAACAGTTTCTTCTTTATTAAATTTAAGAATCTCATAGGGTAATAGTATCACAAAAAAAAGTTTAGCATTCAGGGGAGATGAGACAATTTGATCAAAAATTGTAATACAACAGGGCAAAGAACAACATTTCACTTCCTTGGATCAACCGTATGAAATCAACAACAACAAACAGACACACACAATCTTCTCTTCTTCTAGTACCGTACCATGTGATGTTGGCGATCATTATAGCAAATCTATGTCTTTCCTGGGTGATATGGAAGATTGTATGTGTATTGTGGTTGGTCCATTCTTTGATGTTTCTGAACCTGGATTTCCTCTTTCTTCCCTGTCCTCGTTTTCCTTCTACTTTGCCTTCTAAGGCTACTCGTAGGATATCACATCTACTGTGTCTCATAATATGACCAATGTTACGGGCCAATCGAGCTTTTCCGACGACCCGTAACCAGATAGATGAAAAACGGCTTACAGCTTAGCTCAGGGGAGTAGGGGGAGTTCGTGAAAATCGCTTATGGGAGAAAATCTTTAGTTGTGTACAGGGCGAGTCAAAATTTGTGGGCGCCACCTTCCACATCCAGCTGATTGTAGGTCCTCGTGGAAGACCGAGAAGCGAACAGCTTACGGGAATAGAACTCATCTTTATTGTGCATTCTCCTATATATTTAAGCTTGCAAAATTCATGCACACAAATACAAAATGCAATAATAAAAGATATAATATTTCAAAACGCATATAATCAAATTTGTGGCAACGACAATACAACGAAAATGACAGGCAAAAGTGATTTTATAATTCTAGATTACAACAGAGTACTTTGAACTTCCAAGAAAGGGGGAACTCGCCGCCCATGGCCAACGGTATTTAAAATATTTCAATAACTCTGCGTGGTCAGTGGCTTCGAGTTTACAGGAATCACACAATATTTGTAGTTACTAATTTTACAGCAGCACAGAAAAAGAAAATGACAATCGGCGGCTGAAGGCCGCTTCTTATTTATCACAAAAAAAGGTTCAAACACTTAAATTTTGCAAGCTGGCGTGAAAAGAAAGGTTCTTAATTTCGCAACACAGAAAACTAGCTTCTTTACCTTGAATTCCGGTGGAGGCAGGCATAATTCCGAGAGGGGAGGGTTGATTTCCATATGCAGGTCCAGTCGAGAAAGGGGGTATTTTTTTACGGCCCGGGAAGGTAGAAGGCCTCAGGAAACCAGGGGGACGAAACGTTGGCAGGTACGCTCCTGGGGAAGCAGATTATTCCCAACAGGATCAGTTGAATTATTTCCAACGGGGACAGTCGACGTTGAGGACAACAGGAATTTTAAACGCTTGTAACACCAACAGGCCCAACAATCACCTTTTCACGGGTTCAAACGCTTTTATTCGAATGAATCGAAGAAAAAAAACCATCACACTTGATTGTTTTGTAACCAGGTTACAGTGTTAACACTGATATAGATCCGACTTGACTTTGTCGAAATGATACTAATTGCCGAAAGCAATATTCCGTACGATACTTAATTTAACAGATGCCGTGAAAAAAAACCCGCTCTACATGAACGTTCGTCTCGGACCCAAGCTTGTTGCCCACTGACTTCTTTACGGCTCCCCGTAAATGTAATTTCGGGAAGACCGGAGCCAACGGAGATGGGATGCTGACTGACTTTCGCAACGGGAATCTACACTTCCCCCCAAAAAAGATTGCACAATATTTCGAAATATTATGAAAAGTTCTAGAATAAGGGACACGTGAGTTCTCGGAAGTGTGCAAGGTCAAGCGCGAGAAAAACAACAGTCGGCAATTTCGACACAAAAGGAATTGTCATAACTCAAACTTAGAAAGGACGCTACATAACCAAAACTGTTAACATACAAACGGCAATTCAAATAACGTTATAAATTCCTATGGAGCGGCAATTGAATGAAGAAATTAATTCCTACAGAGCGGCAAATTTTAACAACATAACACCGAAGTACTGTGTTTTACGTTTCTTAACTAATTGTGCTAGCTAGTGTCGTGTGCTTATCCTGTTAAATACTTCTTCATTTGTCATTCGAGCCGTTCATGGGATTCGTAGCATTCTTCGATATAACCATAGTTCGAATGCTTACACTCGTTGTTCAGGGTTCTTTTTTATTGTCCAGGTTGCGCAACCATGTAATAGTGTGGACCATATTTTATTTTTTTTTATTAGCCCTTAACATCCCATTGTTGGGCAAGGGCCTCCCCCATATGGGGGGTTGTTGATCTACTCTCCCATAGTGATCAATCCTCGTGGGCGAGAGGCGCCGCGTTAACGCAACCCATCCAAGTACTGACCGGAGCCAACGCCATCTTAACTCTCCTGATCGTACGTGAACGGGCGACGAATGTGCGCAACCCGGGACCCCATATATAACATTTTAATACTCACACTCTCAAATCTATTGATAGCTTCAAATTGCACAAAACATTCTTCATTTTACAGAAGCTTACTGTAGTAATTTCAATTCTTCTTTTAACTTATTGAAAGTGATCCATTTTGTTGTTTATGTTTCGTCCCAGATATGTATAGCTGTCCTCGTTCTCGATTGTCTTGGCGTTAAGTTCTAGAGTGATGTTTAAATTAGCTTTTTTACTAAATAGCATACTTTTTGCTTTATTAATGTTTATACTTAGTCCCATGTTATTACTCTCTGTGTTTAGTCTATCCATTAAAATTTGCAAGTCCACTTCGTTGTCAACCAGGATTCTGATATAATCAGCATACTTTATATTATTAAAAATGGTTCTGTTTGTACTAATTCCCCCAGGTCGGTCCTCTAATGCGTTTTGTATGACACATTCTGAATATACGTTGAAGAAAAGTAAAGGAGATAGTACACATTCTTGGCGAACACCCCTTGCAATCTCTATTTCTTCAGTTACTTCGTCTTCTACTCGTACTGTGGCTTTCTGGTTCTAATACAAGTTTCTGATTATTTTTAGATCGTTTCCATCTAGACCAACTTTTTTAACTTGTGCTATTATCTTTTCGTGTTAGACTTTATCAAAAGCCTTCTCATAATCTACATAGCAAGTATACACTTCTTTGCGAACTTCTAGGCACTGTTCCACTATTACCACTATAGCAAGCATGGCCTCTCCTGTCCCTAACCCTTGTCGGAATCCGAATTGAGAATTACTTAGATATTCTTCGCAATTGCCTTTACTTAATAGTATATAATTCGCAGGAATACTTTTAGTATGTGCGACATTAGTCTGATGGTTCGGAAATCTTCACATCTTTGTGCATTTGGTTTTTTCGGTATCGCTATAGAAGTCGAGCGTAACCGTTCTTTTGGGATAATGCCGCATGTGTATATACAGTTGAATAGGTATGTTAGCTTGTCTATTGCGACATCTCCCATATATTTTAGGTATTCCGCCGGGATGTCGTCCTCTCTCCTCTCCTGCGGTTTTGCCAATTTTTGTCATTCTGATTGCGTGTAGAATTTACAAACGCATGGACCTTCTTGTGAATTTATCGTTGGATGTCTATCATTCCGGTGGTCCTTGAATAGCTGTACTATGTAATTTTTCCATATACCCTTTTTTTCTTCTATATCTAATACTATTTATTTTGGTTATTTACAATATTCATCGGTTTCCTTCTTTTGTAGTTTCCTGCTAGCTCTTTAATAGCCTGGTGCAGATTCAGATCATCCTATTGTGTATGTTAATTGCTTTGATTTGATTTGAAGACAGTAAGATAGGAAAATTTAACTATGCTTATCAGTAGCACAACATATAGAACCTTGAGAAATAAAATGAGAAATAATACGTTGGTTAAGTTCTATAAAACAATGGCAATACCGTGCGGCATATATGGAAGTGAAAACTGGACAACCACAAAAGCAGATTAACTATATAATAATACATATCATCAGAGACGCGATTTTTAAAAAGAGCAGAAGGCTACACGCAATGTGAGGAAGAGAGCTAGGAGTACGCAGTATCAACTAATTAATAAAAGAGTATAGAAACAATTAGAGAGACACGTACAAAAAAGTGGAAAAGTAGATAATACCCTGGAAAATAGCGCTAAATAGAGCAAAAGGCATCAGATCTTTGGGAAGACCTCGTAGAAGATGGAAAAATCAAGAATAAGGACGTAACAAGAAATATATCCTAATACAAAATGGAGCGCGAAAAATAATAAACTTAATTTATCGTAAGCTTAAGTTGCAATACAGCAAACAGCAACAACAATAATCCTCCCTTTCCACAGACGAGGATATAGCTGCTGGGAGAGTGGGAGTGGGAAGTGTGCCAAGCAGAACGTATGAAAGAATACTGAAACAAAGGCTAAGAAACGTCACAGATCGACAATTCGAAGATGCTCAAAATAGTTCTAGAGCCGAGAGAGAGGTACTAGTGATTCTTTGGATTAAAACAGAGCATGGAGAAAACTATGACACCCAACAAACAACTGCTTTGCATGATGTAACCAACACACTGATAAATGCACAAGAAGCTTAAACGACCTATTTTCGCAAAATATAACATTTGTTATTGCGAAAACAGCGGCAGCTTAGAAATTGTTCGAGTAGTTTGTTTACAGTGGGCGTTTAAAAAAAAGCAATTATGTGAAAAAATGGAAATTTCACGTGAAGGTTTTCGTTGGATGACTTTTTACGATTTTAGTAAAGGCCTAACTCAACAACAAAGCATAGAATCGCTTCGTTCAACTTTTGGTAATGAAGCACCATCAGAAAAGGCTGTTTACAATTGGTTTGCAGAAGTCGTAGCCGTGCGTCCGTAGGTAATGAATTTCGTGAAGGTCGACCAAAATCGGTTATTATTTCAAAAAACATCGATACTGTGCGTAACATAATTGAAGAAGATCGACATGTGACTTACAGTGAGATAGAGGCATCGTTAGGCATATCGAAGACTACAGTACAGATTGCATGATCATTTAGCTGTGAGAAAGATATGTTCCCGACGGATTCCGCATAATTTGACCGAAGCTCGAAAAAAGGCTCGTGTTAATTGATGTAAGGTAATGCTCAAAAAATTCGACCGAGGAACTGCAAAAGCCGTATACAACATCGTAACAGGTGTCGAAACTTTGATATATTCGTATGAACCGGAAACTAAGCAACAATCCACTGTATGGGTGTTCCAAAATGAACCGAATCCCACAGAAGTTGTTCGATCACGAAGCACTTCCAAGAAAATGCCCGCTTGTTTCTTCGGTTGTACTGGACCTGTCGCAATCATTCATTTACAGGTTCGAAGAACAGTTTACGCTGAATGATATACAACAATTTCTTTGTCAGAAGTCATTTACGAAATCAGGAAAAACAACCGAAAAAGTCACATCATTCTTCATCATGACAATGCCAGCTCTCATACAGCACGTCAAACAATTGATTATTGGAAGGAGAAAAACATCGAAAAACAAAAAATGCGTGGACAGCGATTTTTATATCACTGCAAGAAGCTGTTGAAGCCTTCAAAAACCATGTATTTGAAATACCAACTTCAGAGTGGAAAATCTGTTTCGAGACATGGTTTGAACACAGGCAAAAGCGTACAAATCTAAAAGGTGAATATTTTGACAAGCAATAAAACAGTTTGTTCCAAAATAATTTTTTTCTTCCCTGGTTTTTGTAAACACTTGAAAGCTTTCCCTGGTATAGCTCTGGTATAGGAACACCTGGAACTATATCAGAACATGACATATCGAGTCAACAAAATTCAGAACAGAAGAAAGAGTAAGGCAAGGAGGAGTCCTGAGCCCACTGCTATTCACTAGTTTAATGGACGACATCACGAAAGACTGCAGAAATAAGATAGTAGGAGTAATGATTGGTTACAGAAATATGGAACCAGTGTGGATCTCGGAATTTATGTACGCAGACGATTTAGGTATCATCGCAAACACAGACACGGAACTACAGAAAAATCTGTACATTTGGAAACGTGCTATCAAAGCTAGAAATGTGACGATCAATAAAGTACAAACGATAGGCAACAAGCCTAGAAACATAATGATCAGATTGGAAAGGAGCCCTTAACGCAGGTTGAAAGCGTTAAATACCTGGGTTCAACTCTGAGTTGTAAAGGTGACATGGATTGTGAGATCAATAGCAAACTGAGTGTAGGACCTACACTATTATTATTATTAGCTCGCAACATCCCATTGTTGGGAAGGGCTTTCTCTATAAGGGGGGTTGTTGATCTACTCTCCCATAGTGATCAATGCTCGTGGGAGAGAGGCGCCGCGCCGCGTTAACGCAACCTTCGGGTCACCCATCCAAGTACTGACCGGAGACCTACACTATACCATGCGATAAATAAAATAATAATCAATAAAACCGAAATCTCGAAACAAACCAAACTACGAGTATATAATTGCATCTGCGTTCCAACATGAACATATAGCAGTGAAACATGGACGCTCATAAAAAGGCAACAGGGGAGAATCCAAGCAAGTGAAATGAAATTGAAGGGGTGACAAAGAGATAATATAAGAAGTGCTGAACTAAGGAGAAATTTGCAAGTGAAACTACTAAAAGAGAAGGTGATAGGAGGATACCAACAATGCATAGAATCGCTTGGTTTAACTTTTGGTAATGAAGCACCATCAGAAAAGACTGTTTACGATGGGTTTGCAGAATTTCGTCGTCGTCGTGCGTCCGTCAGTAATGAATTTCGTGAAGGTCAACCAAAATCGGTTGTTATTCCCAAAAACTTCCACGCTGTGCGCAAGATGATTAAAGAAGATCGGCATGTGACTTACAGTGAGATAAAGGCATCCTCAGGCATATTGAAGACTGCAGTATATTCGATTTTGCATGAACATTTAGCTGTGAAAAAGATCTGCTTGACTGAATTTGACTGAAGCTCAAAAAAAGGTTCGTGTTAATTGGTGTGAGGAAATGCTCAAAAAATTCGACCAAGGAACTGCAAAATCGGTATAGTACATTGTAACAGGTGAAGAATTTGTATATATTCCTATAAACCGAAAACTAAGGAACAATCCGCTGTTTGGATGTTCCAAGATGAACCGAATCCCACAAAAGTTGTTCGTTCACGAAGCACTTCCAAGAAAATGATGGCTTGTTTCTTAGGTTGTGCTGGACATGTCGCAACCATCGAAGAACAGTTAACGCTGAATGGTATACAACAATTTGCTTGCTAGAAACCGTCGACGAAATCAGGAAAAACAACCGAAAACGTCGCATCATTCTTCATCATGACAAAGCCAGTTCTCACACAGCACGACAAACAATTGATTATTTCAAGGAGAAAAACATCGAATTAATGTTTTAATGCCCGTATTCACCTGATTTATCGTCTAACGACTTCTTCGTGTTCCCGAATGTCAAACAAAAAATGCGTGGATAGCGATTTTCATCACCTCAAGAAGCTGTTGAAGCTTTCAAAAACCTTGTTTTTGAGATATCAACTTCAGAGTGGGAAAAATGTTTCGAGAATTGGTTTGAACGCATGCAAAAAGGGTATAAATCTTAAAGGCGAATATTTTGTAAAGAATAAAAGAGTTTGCTCCAAACACATTTTTTTCTTTCCAATTTTTTATAAAAACTTAAAAGGCTGCCCTCATACTACAGAAATCTG
>JABXWE010009942.1:0-34135 GCA_014611495.1 Limonius californicus
AGAGTATTTTAAATAAATTTATGTAGAAAATTTTACGTCAAATCGATTACTAGGGAGTTTTTATAAACACTTATGGCAGCACTGACAGGTGGTTGAAACTGACATTTCAAATTCAAATCGAACTACCAACATCGTAAAAAAACAAACTAAAAACAGTACGATTATAGGCCTCCTTAACGTACTGTTTTTAAGCTAAAACAGTGCGCTTAGAACGGCTTTATAAAACCGAAATAGAAAAACTTCTTACTATATCTAGCAAGGATACTTGCCAAAACCTACATTACCAGTCGAAAAGTAAAAACAATACAAAACTAGCCATTTTGTGAGCCTTGCGAACACGCCGCCCATCCATTGCTCTAACACGTCACGAACGAACACGTTTGATTTTGTTGGCTGTATACCATCCATCTATTTCAACTACTACCACACACTGATAAATAGATTAAGCAGATGACTGGAAGTCATCCCTGTATCAAAATCCATGAAGCTTATTCTCCTCAAAACTTGACAAAATCCTGTCAAGACTAACTGGGGTACAAAGCAAAACTACGGCGTCTCATCCGAAATTCAATGACGCGATCGAAAGATTTCATCATCAACTTAAACACGACGAAGATGAAGCCTGGACATGACTAGTTCTACTGAGGTCGATAATAAGGAAAGCTTTGGTGCAACTCCTTCAGAGCTTGCAACAGAGAAAATATTCATCTACCCGGAGAATTCCGCCAATGTAGCATACAAAACAATACCAATTCCTATTTTGTCACAAATGTATGCAACTAGCAGATCATCACTATAATACCTAGAGTTTTTTCTATTTAGAAATAACGTCGAAGCAAGAAATATTTACTTGGATTATTTATGGATCGCGCTTTTATACGTAAATTCATATTTGCTTCTAATTTGCCTTCTATTTCTTATCGAATTCTATTGAATGGCAGTGAATACATCCGCCAAGGTATAAATAAAACACTACGTGGACATCATTGCTAAAAATGGAAGAAGTTATATTTGTATTTCACATTTCTGTTAAAGAGTTTTCACAAATGTTTACTCAACATTAATGTAGCATTTTATATCCAAAGTGATGCTGGAAAAGCCTCACAGTATAAACTAGTTTAATTATTCATAAAAATGAAGTCATACACCGGGATCTCCGAGTGAAATTAGTGAAAGAAGAAGTGCAGTGCGTGAGTGCAAAGTATCTTTCACGATTAGAAAATCATACAAACCATCTTGCTGTGAATTTGCTGGATAACAGCAATACAGTTCGCAGGCTGAGGAGACTCAGCCCTCTGGATCTTCCGGACCGATACTAGTCTGATTTGTGTATTAAATATTATCTGTACATAACTAATAAGTAATTCTTTTGGGGGAGCTTTCCACTGGGACGGCATCCAACATGTTCTCCTTTTTTGTAATTCACATGATTTACTTATTGCTCATCAGAGCAGATTGTAAATGTAAATAAAGTTATTAAAAAAAAAAAAAAAAAAAATTATTCATAAAGCAGCAAATAGCTAAGGAACGCGTTGTGTTTGGGGTTAATATAAGGAAAGATATAGGACTTAAAAAGGAAAAGACATTAGCAGTTACGTGTTATTGTACTTTTAACGTGTTCTTCTATTTCGCACGTAGATCTATTTATTTGTTCTGAACACGAAAAAGTAATTTGGAAGAACATAAAAGATTAAATAACACAATACAGGTCCTTGTGTTTTAGAGACTTAACCCAACAGATGTCGGGATGCCCAAAACTGTTCTAGATTTTTACCCACGGTATAAAACGACAGTTTGACGATTTCTGTTGCTGTGCCGCTTGAACTGTTAATGTAACTGGGTTCAAAGTGGTAGCGTAGTGTATAAAAAACGGGATGTACACTTACATATTTTTTTTAAAGTATCTCACAGAACAGAGAGACATCAAACATAACATTCACATTCAAACGGGCGACCAACAAAGACATTTGAGCGTAAATATTGTCTTACCAGCTCCATCAATAACAGAGGTAGTGTAACTTTCCCACTATACACCACGTTCCACTATGGACCACTTTCCCCTATATATTGTAATAGCACATCCAATAACTTGCACGTATGTAAATATTCTTCTAATACGTGTTCGAATGTCGTATCTGAACAATAACAATCTTCAGTAATACAATATGTGTTTTTTTTTAATTTGACCTTAAAGCACGCGCTGAAAAGTTCATTGTGAATATATCACCAAACGTAACTAACTCTACTTTTATGAACAGATTTGACACGGAACCATTCAAATGGAAACATTTAAAAATAGCTTCAATAAACAATAAATTTTCATCAAATGATAATAAATTAATTGTGATTAATTGCAATAAACAAAGAATTTATAAAAATGATCGAAATACTTACCGCCTTCACCCAGTCACGTTCAAACTCTTCGCACAATCCCATTGCTGACATTTATTAACAAATACGGATGGTTATTAATTTAATTAATTTTTTCCAACTTTCTGTGCTGTAATACATTCAGGTTATGTATTGGCTACTTGAAAATAGAGTTGTTTAAATACGGCCACAGAAAGAAATCGCATGGCGCGAAATCGCAGGATCTGGCAGGATATGGTATTGGTGTATTTCGACTAATAATCCATCTGTCAAAAAATTCTCCTATCATATTTAAGGTAGGTATCATGTAAGGTGTGCGCCGCAGTCCCGTATTATTAGAAAAACCAAATCTGAATTCATCGTCATGAAGCCTTCTGGAAAAGTGCCATAAAATCTCTTCTCGACTCCTTTCTGCAAACAAAGTTCCTGAAAAAAATTTTCGTTGATGTTTCAACAAATAAATTCTTCTGTCTTACTTTTACCTCCAAAAAAATATGGTCCTTGAAATTGCCGACCACACTACTTTAGGTGTCTTTCCCATAAACCCAAGCCTCGTCCGTGAAAAAAGTTTTCTCCAATAAGACGTTATTGAGGATATTTAGAAACCACTAAAAATATTCGACACGCTGAGGATAATCAGCTTCGTGTAATTGTTGTACAGACTGGAAACGGTAGGAATACAAGTGAATATCTTTCTGTAATGATTTGTGGCAAGGGCTAACTGACAACTGAACTTGCTGAGACAAACGGCACACAGAGGTTTGAGGGGCATCTTCCATAATCTGTCTTATGTTTTGAATTACTTCTCGGAAGATGAGCACTGCCTTCTTTGCGTGAAATTAATCCAGTCTAACGAAAAACGTCAACGCGGTGATTCAATGAACACCGACAAGTGTTACAAGGCAATACAGGAATTGGAAATTCCTGGCCAAACTTTTCAATACAATAATGAATTGAGTACTGCCATGAACTCGATGACCGTTACGAAAATGGAATTCAAATATAAACATTTTATGTTCCTGTAGCAAACCCATTTTCTTTGAAGTGGTTACGTTTTCAAACACGAACAACTGGCAGATAAAGATTACAAACAGTGAAATTGATATTGTGTAAATAAATATTGTTTTTGTTAAAATAATTAAAACCTAAACTGTGCTGTAGCTACGTGTTTCACCAACGGAATACACAATTTAGTCTTGAAAACGACTGATTTTTCAAATTGCAGGCTATAAATCCACAGAAAGCTAAGAAATCCAAATAAACGACCACAAACGCAAAAGTGAGGTTAGGTTGAAACAACTAATGCGTGGTACGTTCACAATGAAATTTTCAGCTCCGACTTTAACGTCAAATTTTAAAAAGTAATAGCATTTGCTCGCTGTTTTCCATACATACAGTTATATACGAAGGGTGCTTAAAACAGGTATTTATTTATAAAAATGGTTATTACATTATTACAACGATGAAAACTATATTTCTTTTCGAAATAGATATGAAAGCTTCCTAATAACTACCTGGAAGAAATCTTAGGATTTTACGCAGATCCACTCTTGAGCAGCTTCTATAACGCCTTTATTGGACTGAAATCAGAGGGAGCCATCTCGAAACTGGGTGCTGCATGCGGAAGATGGCATTACAAACAAACAAAACTTTGTCTTCTCTTCTGTTTGTTCCTGGTAGCCTGCTTAATTTTATCTTTAAAGGAAGTCGAACAATAGTCTGTTCTCTCCTGCAAGAACTGCTGTGTTGGTTAGGTAAGCACTTCTTTATCTTGTATTTCAGTCCTTCGTGCCAGACTCCATCTAACGCTTGCACTTTACAACCGACAACACAAGTTTTGATTTTATTGGCTTTGAAGATGTGGTGCGACACCAATGCACGCTTGCACGTTTTGACTGAGGAGTAAAATAATATACTCAAGTTTCATTAGTTGTCACATGTCACATCAAGGTCACGCCTTCTCTCTCACATCGCTGCAGAAAAGAAGAAGCGATTTGCAAACGATTCAAATTGTGTTCTTCGGTCAAGAAGTGCGAAATCAATTTGGCACTTACATTCGATATTTTTGTTCGTTATGATGTCTTCAAGACTCACGTTACTGATTTGTAAATTTTGAGAAATTCGACAAACTTTTAGTCGTCTGCCTTGCTGAATAAAGCCATTACCGTTTTCTTCATTTTCACGATTAACCGAAGTTGCAACTTGCCATACCTGAAGCTCATTTTCTGCGGGAGTTCTCTTGTCTGTAAAAGAATTCGACCACTCAAAACACCCGTCCTCTAGAAAGACATTAATCGCCGTATTGTGCTGGTAGTCTCGTTAGAACTTCAGTCGAAGTCATAATACAAAATTTAAGGGTTTGTAGTTTTAATTTAGATATTCCTGTTGAAATTGGAACACTTCTCGTATTAACACAACCTCCAATTTTCGTTTCTGATCATTGTCACCATCACTGCACTTCCCTACAATATGAAATGGAACAAAAACTTGCTTAAAAAGTATTATTCTGACACAGCTGTCTCGCAAAACTTTGAATATCTATCCCCGAATATTCCCTGGCCTAGAAAAACAATCTAACTTTCGGTTGTTTCTGCTTTAAGCGAATTTTTTTATATAAATATTTAACCTCGGATTTCTACGAAAATGTCTTTCTCAGTTCTTTTATACTTCTCCAAATTAAAATCTATTGCTTACATCGATAAAGGTTCCTCTATCATCCATCATCGTAAATTTATTAAGCATTACAAATGAATTATTGCGTTCCGGTAAAGGCTGAGAAATGCCCAGAATACTTCAAAAAACCATAAATTAAACTAGCAATCGATATATTATATTGCCAATGTTCCTAAAGTCGTCTCATAAATATCTCGGTTTAAGACGTCCCAGTTAAAGTAAACATTTACGACCTGCACTATATTGATCGAATTTCAATGCACCCAAATGTATTATACATCTCCTCGACCACGTTGCCGACCTTCTTCCGTACGCCCTATGTAAACCCCGGAAGGTTTGAATTATAAATGGCGCATTAAGGCTTGTAATAAACGACCTGTGACAGCAAAGAGTGTATGTAATGTATAAAACCAGAACCCTTGGAGCTGCAGGTCGCGAAAAATTATTTCTGGAAGTACTTCTCGAATTTGTGCTCTAAAATATGAGCTTCAAAGTTTCCAGGATGAAAAGGACTTGGGGAGATTAATGGAAATATAGAATTTGATGTGAAATCTCAAGTATAAGAAATCTTAATCTAGAAACTACCGAGATAAAAATGATCTTTTATTGGAAACTGGATATATTTTTGTAACGTTTTGAAATAAAAATAGCGGAGTGCTGCTGGATTCGTGTGCCGATGAACTATATAAATTGTAACGGTCGGACCCTTGTGTTGTGTTTACCTTTTATTCGTTGTGATTCGTAGTAATCGTCTTAGGTTCGGATCTAGAATAGTTGAGCTAAATTGAAATAAAAACCAGAGAGGTTTAATTCTTTTATTAACGTCAATATTAACTGCAGACAGTGCAATTTAACTACCCCCGGTATTCACCTGTTCAGGCTAGGAAACTGCAGGAAACCTTATCCGGGGTGGCGCAATGTGATCTCAAGTATAACGATTTCCTTTGGAAATTTAAACTATTTACTCAGTACAACAAAATAATAAAGATGAAGTTATAGGTCTGTGTGCAGGGTGGTTTTCTGAAAGTGCAAGGTGACTGATTAAGGAACTTGAAGCGGCAGCTGAGATACCTCGAAGCTCAATCATCAAGGGAGGCTCGTAAGCTGCTGAGATACCTCAAAGCGCTGGGCAGGTGACTGGTTAAAGGAACTTGACGCTATAGCTGAGATACCAAAGCGCAATCGTCAAGGGATGCCTTAAGCTACTGAGATACCTCAAAGCGGTGGCAGGTGAAGGGTTAAGGAAACCTATAAAGAAACTGTGCTTCTTGACGTTTAAATCAAGAATAATCTCATAACAACTTACTTCTGCTTTTATAGGCCAAACGGGGTGCGCGATCGTGAAAACCCACTGCGCGTGCACCCCATTTTTAGGAACAACACGAATTTTATGGCCCCATTAATTTTGGAACTAATAATTTTCATAAAAATAAGTTAATTATCTGTTAAAAATCTGAAGAACCAATCTAAATAAATAACTCCCATAATTTAGTATTTAATTAATACGTCCGTGCGTGGGATATCACCCATGAGGGTTTAGTTCGACAAAAAAGTAATAATTTAGGCAGGTTATGGGCTAACCTAAACCAAGAATTTATCACACGAACAGACCGCGCTAAAGACAGCTGTTATTGCATATCTTACGTACTTGAGATCGACTAATTCGAAGTCATATTGTTAACCTATTTACCTGAAATAAATAGCTGAAAGAGGAATGTTTTAAATATGAAAATATAAAATACAACAACCGAATGGGTAGTCGTTTTGTAATTCCATTCATTGTATATGAAAGTTAGTGTTTACTTTATGTTCGTTGCCCTCATAAATTAGGTCTACTCGTAAAGGACGGACTCTTTACACAAAAAAATAAACACGCATGAAGGAACGGCCGTTCCCAAGATCAACGAGTTGTGATTTCCAAACGCCAACTAAAATTCATTAGTAGTTAGTTACATTTAACATGAAATATTTATGCGAGTATAGATTAAAGACCTAAAGTTCAACTGTCTGTAATAATATAAACAAATGGCAAATGGGATTTTTAATTTTGGCCGTCAGGGTCTCCTGACTGCCTCCAGGAGTTTCCAAACTTTGCTCTTCTTCTGGCGATATCGGTCTGTAGGTGGGTTAGGGGAATGCGCCTTACGGCTTTCGACGCACCAAAGGATGCAACGTGTCGTAATGTAGATAAGACCCTAGCCCGAAACCTTTTGAACTACTGCCACCTGAAAAACATTTTCCAAAAAAGAAATTTCTTATAAAACTCAGTTTTTTGTTTTACAACCAAACCGATTCAGATTCGGAACGTTGTTGAAAGACGTGCTTTTCCCCATACTGTCGAAAGCGCGTCCGGATCTGCCGGCCCGTTCGCAAGCAGCGGCCCTGGAAGCAAACCCGACGGCGATATCTTGATTCGGCGACCGGTGAATTTTTAAAGTCAATATTGCAAATATGAGATTTTTCTGCTAAGTGCTATAAATTGCGCGTTTTATTTGTTATTACGGTTACTTTCGAAGCGTCCAGTGTAGCGCATTGTTTGGGCACTCGTTCCCATCGAGTTGTCAGAAGGCTATGCCGCCTATTCTCCTTAAAGAGCAGAATAGTTTTTGTTCCCTTTGTATCTTGTAACGCTCCGCCCACGTGGTGGACGGTTGCCTGGTTTTAGCTCAGAGCCAGAAGTTCGTATTAACGTGCGGAGAGACTGTAATGGTTATAACAGAATTTATTCTATTCAAATGTTACAATTAAAAGCAAAATATGTGTGATTCTGATGTTATAAAGAATCTATTAATATATTCAAAATCCTCGACGGTACGCCACTGGATGGAATCAGGAAGTCGGGTCACTAGCCGGGTAGATTGCGTTCCAGCTGTGAGCCGCGCGCAGCATGTGTGTCCTGTATTTACATAAAAAAATAAAATATGTTGCCACCTGGCAGTTAGTTTAAATAAGTGTAACAGAATGTATTTTGAAATTGTTAATCTGAACCTGTGCAGTGTATCACCTGTCAGCGTGTCCTTGCGGGGTCAATGAACGTTTTGTTAAATCCAGCTGCTGGGAAATGTTCTTGGATTAGTAACTTCGCCGGTGCATGAATTTAAATGTTTTGTAGGATATTGTAACAATAAAACATTACTGTACGGTGAGTATTTGAAATTGTTAATGCCTAATTTTAAAAATACGCACAATCGGGCCTGGCCGACTATAAATTAGTTCGGAAATTCCCGATTACGGGAAAATAGGAAAATCGAAGGTCAAATTAGCCTGGCCTGACCAGCTTATAAGACCTCTAATATCTTATTTCTCTGGTCTGTTAACCTGATTGACACTAACTGGCATAACCTGCTGGATATCAATCAAGGTAACCCCAACGCTGAAGTTTTCCACAAAAAGGAATAAATGCGACACCGTACAGGTGCGCGGATTTTATGGAATTTTCCAACGGACTGGAATATTCTCACGGACTGAGAATATTTTGGCGACTCAAATTCGGTTTGTTTTGTTCTCTGGCGGACTGGTAATTCTATTCTCGGCTGACTTTCTCGTTGAAGCATTCGACTCATAATTCACAAATTTATGCGAGGATCCTGTATATATAAGGGTCCCTTCCTCTACGCGTTTCTCGGGAGTGTGTTCGTACGCGATGATGAGTGCGTTGGGGAAAACAATTTAGAACTCCACATGCACTGCCGCAGACGCCTCTTTTCGGAACTCACGCGACCTAACATTTAATTATAAAATCTTCAACGGTTGCTACCCGGAAACTTCGTTACAACCTATAGGCGTTCGCGTTTATTACTTCCTTTTGTGACGCTCTTCTTCCCTTCCTACCTTCCAGCCGCCTTTTCTACCGTCGTCCTTTTTTTCGTCCAAATCTATTCTTCCCTTTCGCTCATATCTTTCTTGTTATTATCCGATTTTTCTTTTCTTCCCCCATTGTCTTTCATTCGATCTTTTCTCTCCTGTTTCCCGCTCATCCCCCTTGTTCGCCTTCTCCTCTTTGAATCACTTCCTATTTCAATCTATTTCCTTGTCCTTTTTCCTTCTATTTCCCCTTCTTCTTCCTCTTCCCCCGCCCCCCTCCTTCCAGCTCTACTCCCTCCTCTCCTCTCCTTCTCTTTTGCTATACTCCCTATTCTTTTACCCCTTTCCCCATGCGATCCTTCGTCGCCATTCCCCTGTCCCGCAAAGCTGGTATGAGTATAAAATTCATAACCGCTGTCGCTTATGCTATTTATATAAGGATAAGAGAAGATTATTTATTCTCAAGTCGTTATATTAAGTGGAAACTACACAAGAACATTTTTAATCCACCCATTTTCTTATAGTGCAGGACATAAATTCAGCTAAAATTCTACTTCATCACAACGGCTACATTAATTATTCCTTCGCGCGTGGTACACTTCTTTTGAAAAATTACTGAACGTAATAGCAGAATGTTCTTTTATATAATGATCTCATAGAACGAAAGGAGGAGAGAGAAACTGCAAAAGTCGCAAGTTTTATATTAAACAGAGCTGACAACTTCTAACATAAATACCCGGACTTTTGCTCAATTTATTTTCTTTTTGTGCATCTTTACTGGGAAAAAACAGTAAAATTCATATAGCCTTACAGGTTTTTCACGATTTCACATTATGCAGCTTCAATATTTCAAGCTCTCGAATTTATACAAAATATAAAAACCTATATAAAGTTTTCTCGCACGTAGCGCTCATAAAACATAGTACTTACTTAAAATTTAAAAGTGTGGCGACATTTTACTGCCGCCCCGATTATTAAATAATACACGAGTCGTAAAAGCGTTATAACATTTTCGAAAGAAATTCAGTATATACGGTTGATGTGGGCCAAGTTCTACGTACATAAACATTTCCGGCTGCATGGTTATTCAATGCTAAAACTTTATCCGAACGTAAACACCAGCTTCGTGTTGAACTTTCACGAATTCTTCAAAAGTAAAACCTTCGAGGAAGTTATCGAAAAGACATTACAACAGAGTTTATCGCAGGCAAACGCGAACCGGAGCAGTTTTAATTCATACGGAGATCCACTAACGATGGCTCGCTTGGGGCTAAGTAATAAACGATTTGGAGGGCAGGGGTTAAAATCTATCTTCGTCTCTTTCCAAACAAATCAATAATGCTCCTGTTCGGATATCCTGATTAATTTTTAATTGCTCGGCCGAAAGTGCTAAATCGAATTCCTTTGCAAAATTCAGGCGCACTAAATTGAAGTTGCGATACGTTTAGAGAACAATGATAGTTTTATGCGGAAGCGATTTTAAAAGGCTTTTTCTTGAGTGCTAGTGTTTGGTCCTAACACTTCAAGCAACGTTTTATGCGACGTAAGTTCTAAAAGCATTACTTCAATCTCTGAAATCTGGGGCGTGTTTGTTTTAAAAGGCTTTTCCCCAGTGTAATGCCAAATAAAGATTAGCAAATTAACATTTTAGACAAACATGTTTTTTTCTCATTGCTTTTTAGGGTGACACTTAATCTATAGTCTGTCTCACAGGTTTACCTAGCTACCGGCTTAACGCAAAACTGTACAAACTTAAACATCGACCTGTCCGTTCGTTGATAGATTTTATTTAAAATGCATGCCGCCCAGTGCCTTTGTTATTTTTATTTATTATCAACATTTAGTCAATTTAATATAGAATTAATTCCACAATCATCTAAATTATCAAATATAGCTTTAACTGGCAAGGATATGCTACCAAGATGAAAGTAACGAAATATTATCTTACTTATATTGTCATTTGTCAGTGGAATGCACCAAGACTAGGAATATTCCTGCTACGTGCACCAATTGTTCGGAGGCACATCCTGCCAATTATAGAAGATGTACCATCGTCAAAGAATTACAAAAGAGAAGGGATAATACTTTAAAGCTAAAAAACCGAAGTCATTTAACTCTAATAATGTTTGAGCAGGGGTTTCTTATGTAAAAGTGACTGAGAAAAAACAGCCTGCAACAGCAGCTACAACAGAGGGAGCCTCAATGCTACAAATGTTGGAAACTATGATGCAGGTGCTGGGCCTAGTTAATACTAAACTTGATAGACTGGAAGCCAGGAGCACTGGCATTATTCCTAAGACGAAATAAGTTATGGATCGGCGAAACCTAAGGATCGCTACATGGAATGCTAATGGCATTCTGAACAAAAGACAAGAATTAGAAGTGTTCTTAAACTCCCAACATATTGACGTATGCCTCATCTCAGAAACACTTCTAACTACACAATCCTTTCTCAGAATCAGAGGATATAAAGTGTATCACACTATCCATCCGGACAATCAAGCTAAGGCTGGGAGTACGGTCATTATTAGAGAATCAATTTATCACTACGAAGAATGCCATCTGCAAAACGTGGAGATACAACTCACCACTATCGGCGTCAAAACTGCCAATCAAAATATGATGGTTGGAACAGTATACTGTCCACCCAGACATAACCTCAAAAAGCAAGATTTTAAAGCACTCCTGCAACATGCGGGTGAAAGATTCGTCATAGGAGGGGATTTTAATGCTAAGCATGTTGGCTTTGGATCCAGACTAGTGTAGTTGCGGATATTCGCATCCACATCCGCAATTGCGGAGCGTTCGCATCGATTTGGACATCTGCATCCGCATCCGCATCCGCAATAATCAATGCGGATGTTCATGCGGATGCGGAAATTGATGACTATTTAACAAGATCACATGATTTTGATCCAATTCGACTGGCCGTCATGACTCTGAAAAGTGAATATTCAGCAAAGTTTTCTACTTTGTTGAAAGAGCACAATTTATATGTCATCGCCACCTACTTAGACCCTCGCTATAAGCACAAGTTTTTTACACCAGTAACCGAGGAAAAGATTAAAGAAGACGTTTTGTTGATGAGAAATACTGAGGATGACGTTTCAGATTCTCTTAATTCCGAAGGGGCTAAAAGAATGACATATTCCTCGGAAAAAGATACGGAACAACCAGGGACGTCCGGTACGGTCACAGAGCCATCCTTAAAGAACGATCTTGCTATGATGTTGGATTTGTCAAGTGAAGATGAGAGTCAAGAAACACCAGAAAATGGTAGCGCTGACGCTGTACTGAAGAAGGAATTGCTTTCTTACCGCAATAAAAAAAGTTTAAATATAGATGAAAATCCACTTACATGGCGGAGCGTTCATCGAGAAGAATTGAAAATATTATCACCAATAGCATGCAGATTTTTATCGCCACCACCAGCCAGTGTTCCTAGTGAACAGTTGTTAAGTAGCCCTGATCCAGACTAACCACAACCAAGGGAAGTGAACTAAGGAAGGCTGTCCGGGAAACAGGATGCAATTTTCACACTACTGGTAAGCCAACTTACTCGCCTACTGACCAGAATAAAATTCCCGACTTGTTATATCTTTTCATCTCAAAGAAGGTTTCACCCAACTTCATTGATGTAGAAGAAAATTTTGGTTTAGATTCTGACCACTCTGCTATTATTCTGACACTGAGTGAAAGGATAATTAAGAAAGAAACTCGGCCTGCATTAGTTAATAAAACTACTGATTGGGACAGCTTTAGAATTGACCTACAAAAGAGCATTAACCTATACATCTGCCTAGCAACACCCGAGCACTTATAAGAAGAAACTGAGAAGTTTACTACGCTAGTTCAAGTCGTAGCTTTTAATAATACTAGAGAAATTAGCCATATAATTAAGTGCGTTAACTACCCAGAGAAAAAAGACGTGTTAGAAGAAGATGGCAACAGTCCAGAGATCTAGCTGACAAAACCATTCTCAATAATAAGACGCAAAGGCTCAAACGAGAAATCCAGAAGCTTCAAGAAGAATCTCTCGCTTCTTACCTGCAAGACCTAACACCAAATGAGGAAATGGACTACTCCCTTTGAAAAGCCACCAAAACAATTAGAAGACCAGCAACTTCCATTCCTCCAATAAGGAAAGATAATGGTCCCTGGGCAAGGGATAACAGACAAAAAGCTAGGATTCTCGCTGAGCATCTAGCAGAAACCTTCCAGCCAAATCAGATGCAAGTACAAACCACACTTGACATTTCAGAAAATCATCTCTCAGAAGAAATTACTCCGGTTACCCCAAAGGAGCTAGAAAAAGTGATCAAGACAAATCTGAATTCAAAAAAAGCCCCAGGATTCGATGTGCTAACAGATGAGATCTTGAAACAACTACCCAGAGAAAGTATAGTCATGCTTACCTACCTCATAAATGCGACATTTAGATTAAAACACGTCCCCTCCATTTGGAAAGTAGCGGAAGTAATAATGTTACCAAAACCCGAAAAACCTCCTCATGATGTGAAGCCTTACAGGCCCATATCACTGCTCCCGATCATCTCCAAACTTTTCGAGAAATTGCTTCTCAAAAGACTGAGAATTCTAATAGAGGATAAAAAACTGATTCCTGACTACCAGTTTGGATTCAGGCAGAAACAGTCTACCATAAATCAAGTACATCGGATCGTAGCTGTAATAGAAAAGGCCTTAGAAGAAAAACAGGTGTGCTCCGCTGTCTTTCTTGACGTAGCTCAAGCGTTCGACAAGGTCTGGCATGAAGGCTTGATCCACAAACTGAACAAGACTCTCCCGAAACAGTATGTTGAAATGTTAACATCTTATATTTCTGACAGGCATTTCGTATTAAACAAGAAAATGAATACTCGGAACTAAAAGAAATTTCTGCCGGTGTACCTTAGGGTAGTGTTCTGGGACCAGTCCTGTACCTGCTCAATACCAATGACATTCCAGAGATACAAGAAATTACCACCGCTACCTTCCCTGATGATACAGCTTTGCTTGCAGTAGGTCAAAATGCAGTGGTTGCCACAGAAAAATTACAAAGAGCTTGTGACAGTATAGTTGAATGGACTAACAAAGGATAAATTAAATTGAATGAGCTTAAATCCAGCCATATCAATTTCACCAATAAAAGAGTGGCTGATCAACCTTCCATCAATATCAATGGCACTGTTGTCCCGTTTGAAAACTCGGCCAAATACCTAGGTATGACCCTGGATACAAAGCTGCGATGGAAGGAATATGTTAAGAAGAAAAGGGTAGAACTAGACATTAAATATAAACAGCACTATTGCCTCTTGGGTAAGGACTCTAAGTTGCCAACACAGCATAAAACTCTTATCTATAACCACATCATCAAACCCATCTGGCTATATGGTATACAGCTATGGGGCTGCACCAGAGAGACCAACATCAAGACTATCCAAACGTGTCAAAACAAGGTGCTGCGTAACATGTTGGACAACCACCACATAGTCCGCAGGCTGAAGAGGATTAAGCCATTCGAATTAGTGTAGTGTTGTGTGATTAAAAGCAGAGCACAGTGAGCAAGTGAGAATCATGTAAGCGTATTTGTACCAGTTAGCTCTAAACCTAGGATGTCATTGGATGTACTTAAGTACATTTACCTTTTTAGTTTTAAGATTTAACATAGAATAATTAATGGTTGGTCATTATCACCACTTTTAATAACCTAAACACTGCTAAGGGTGTTGAAATATAAAAAAAAAACTTATATTGTGATGCGGCGTAAGCTAAAAAACGTTTGTTGGGTTTGTATGCGTGATCCACCATTACCAATACAATAATGCCGTTCTAATAATCATTCGTAGGAGTATAAATACTTCATGGGGTTAATAACCTCTACTAGCTTTTAGCAACTAGTTGATGCTGTGTAATATACAAATTCATTTTTGTTTGCTCTTCTGTCAAATCGTAAATTAAATTAAGAAGATCTAGGAATGAAGCATTATCAGTTGTAACGCCTGAAATGTGAAGAAAAAAATGTTGAACACGCTGCAAAATTAATTCAAAGGTGGCGAGAACGTAAACGTGTGATTAATCAAATAAATCCAATTGTAATGTCTTTAAGTTTGGATTCAGACACCAATTATTATGTTGGTGGCCACTAGTATGATATATAACCGCTTATTAACCTGATTTATTAAAAATTTCTTGTTAAAATGAAAATTTATTATTATTGAAACATTTTCTTTACCTGTAACATAGTATACACCGATTGTAGGCTACTATTACTACAATTCGACAGTACAGGATGTAAAGGCTATGATTAATTGCATACGAATTCGCAGCAAATAGTAAGTAATTCTAAATTAGGAAAACAAATATTTTTTCTAAAATTCAGTTTTAAGTGTGTTTCAAGGAAAATAGTGAGAGACAAGCTCTTCACACTCCGGAAACTGCAATGCAGAGATCACAGGCTACCGTCTTGGATAACCAGGTCAAACGACCACGCCAAATCACGACTTTACGGCAGCTTTACGGAATCCTACGCGGATACACAATCAATACAAAGTAATTACAACTACTAACAACCACTACGTCAACAAAAACAAAAGCATTATCTACAGTTTTACACAACAACTACTACAGCACATACAAAAGCTCATCTACACCACCTTACATGTAGAAAATACCTGGTAAACAAACACAAACGCGGGAAATTGACCCACACTATGATTTACTGATTGCCTTAATATTTCAATTCACCGAACAGTACCTCTCTGCGTCGAACGAGTCCCTGTTCTTGGGAAGTCAATATTTATGAATATAATTAGTTAAACAAGGCGACTAGCATTTTAACTACAACGTTTAGAAAACCAACTCTATTGACAAATACAAGCGTATACAAAATATAAAATAAGTAATCCAAAAATACTATTCCTACACTGCTATAGTTATACAGTTATATTTAATATCCCGTTTAATTTTACAGTATCGTTAAACAATGTTTGATTTGATTGTTTCGCATCAAGAGAAAATATTGTTTTATACTAGAAACCTTACACAGCATAATTATTTTAAATAAATTATCACACATACCTTATCCCTACTGCAAACCAATTTCGATACTTGTACTTGTAGGTATCACGGTTATTCGATATAAACAACGATCCATATCCCTCGTTTTGTGACGGTTCTGTTTACGCCGATTTCCAAAAAAGACGCGCGCTTGCATGTGTTGTGTCTGTCGATGCTAGCGCGCTGCCAGTATTTATCGCACTCTTGCAAAAGGTACGTATATTTATTTAACTAAGTTTTGTTAGTGTAACATGTTTAATTTTATTATTTCAATTGAGAAAATAGAAAACCATGTTTAAATAGAAAAGTGCTGTAAAATTGGCTAAACATGGCGCTAAAAAGCACGTTTGTAAAGAAAATGGAGATGATTCAAAGCATATTCGTCCGTAAAAGTATGAACATTCCTCCATCCAAAAATATAAGCAAAATACGCAACAATCTATAGCAGCAAATAACACACCAGTAAGTTATAACAGAATCTATTTATGAGTATTTCACGACGGAGTGGAACTTAGCTCAATTACTCCCACTAAAAAGGGATTTATTTTACGCCGTTTCGGTATACGCCGCCGCGCGCAAAGACGAAATTGCTGCATAAATCGAAAGGTACCTGTTTATGACACGTTTGATTATTTTAAAATAAGCAAACATTCTGTTTTTAAAAAATCATTAAGTGCTATAGGCTTGCAATTTAAAAACCTTTTCTCTCACGGAACCAAAAAAATTGCCATTTCAAAGATAATAGTTTATCAAAAAAGTTTTTAATTCAAAATGTATAACAAACTAAGCTTCGCTATTAAATTTTTGAAATTATTTTTCTTTATACTAACAGTGGAAGCCCTTAAACGAACGTAGTTTCAATTCAATAAATATTTAGGTAGTTTATTAACCTCTTAATTGTTTATTTACTTGATGTAGTACACATATTATTTTTCAATTGAATCTACTACCACTTGGTTTGTATAACACCACTAAACTAGCTCTAAGCTCGAGTTGTGTTTAAAAATTCATAGACATCTGTGACGCAGACCTCTTTATTCTTGTTAAAGGTTGCTAATGCGACACCAGAATGTCTATTGCCCCTTAATATAGCAGGAAAGTGGTTTTCTAACTGGCAATTACTAGGTAACAATTAGTCATTAGTAGGTATCGCATCGCTTAACGAATATTACAGTGCTGCGTTGTTAACCACACCTCAACTTAATCCATGTAATTACAAATGCTAAGCGGATAATAATGTTTAGCTAACTTCTATTGTGAAAATATATATAGCTGTAATATATCTTGGCAAATACCTGCAACTAACGACATTTATTAAAAAAAGTACGATTAATTAAAAAATATTTACCATTTATGATTACAAGTTGAATGAAAAGGAAAACCTCCGCAGCAATATTTATATTTTCATGTACCCATGTTTAGGTTTTTTGTCTGAAACAGTAAATTTCACTTCTAATGTCCCAAGAAAATTAAAGTAGCATCTCTTGGTTGACTTAGCTTTAAATCCAGAATACAAACTACAGAACAAAAGAAAATTCCAGTGCTAACATCACAAGAAAGTGACAGCAACATCTCCCGGTCGAGTCAAGTCTAAAACCAGAACCCAAACTACAGAGGCAAAGAATATGTCAGAACTAACATCAAAAGAAAATGATAGTAGCATCTCTTGGTTGCCTCAGCCCTAACCTGATTCGTTTCCATTAAATACTCGTAACGAATCTTTCATTACTTCGCCTAACTACTGCTCTTTAATATAATTTCCTACTTCATCAAACCATTTTCTAATATCGCCTTCTGACAAACAAGAACTAGCTGATGAAACACCTTCACTTCGTTTGCTAATTTGTGGATTCCGTTTAAGGAAACCTTTGATCCATCCAATGCCAGGACGATTATGTTTAAACGGATTGGAACGTGGATTGAATTGCAAACATTTCTGAACACTGTAAATAATATCCTCTTTCTTTTCTAGGAAACCCTTTTCTAGCTAGCTCTAAAATCCACTTTACTAAAGTTCTTCTTCGCTTGTTAATATAGGCTGAGGGCCAAACGTCTCTTTATGCCCAGGATTTTGTTTCCTGAATAGGAAGGTGGATCTTGGGATGCCATATTTTTTTGAAATACCCTTAAGTGATTATCTTCCGCTTGGAGTGCTGCTTGTAGCACATTTGAGTCGTAGCTTCGTTTCCTTGGCATAATGAAGGAGGTTTATGCTAAGAAAGGATGAAGAATAAATGTGCGAATAATGAAATACACTAATTTTAATTATTAATAAACACTTGTCCAATAACTGTGTGGCTTACAAACATAGTTGTTGGACACCTTGTCCAATAACTAAATTTCCCATGTTTAAGCATTCAGTTATTGGACACCTCTGTAGGGATAATCCAATGCTAGTAACAGCAAGTATACATTAGCTAAAGCAAGTTTAACATAATAATTTACTCTTGTGAAACACTGACACTTCTAATTACTTTCTAACTACACAATCGGTGACTTAACAGAACTTGTATGTCTTAACACTTTTAATAACGAAACATGACCAACTGCAAATACAGACACATTTTACATTGACAACGAGGTATAGGCAACATTTGGCGGGAACCAACTTGATTGTTGTTAAGCTAACATATACGTTGCACCATCTGTAAACTAAAAGTTGTATATACAGTATCTGTATTACTATTACAGTTTCCTGCATTTGCTATAACCAATAACTATACTGTGCCCAATTACTGTATGCGTTACCCTACATCTATTTTGCATATATTTGCTAATCGCTCTGCTTCCATTCGTTCTATGTGGTTGTTCCATTTGTTCTTCTTGTCCTTCATTTATATCACTACGTCTTCTACCTTAGTGATAACATACCTCAACACCATATTGTAGAAGAACTTGTATAGAACTCTTCCAGATGTTTCAAACTGACTCATACAGGAGGACTAAACGGGCACTGATTAAAAATTAGTAATACTAACAAATATATATTTTTTGTTTTCGACAGCAGTAATTAAAATTTTCTTGGAAGACTGCGTATCTTAAGTAAAGACAGTTGGTTTATTTGTCTTGGTACAAATTTGTAAATACATCTTGACATTATTTTCCATACGAGCATAACAAATATGTTATTTTATAAATTCTTGTTTGTATGGGAGAAAATAGAATTTCCTGGTGCCTTCTGTTATGAAATCAGAAAATGCTTGTTTTTAATAAAATTAATATCGTCAGTAGCAATAAAGCTCTTTATGGGATATTTCAAATCTTTAGGAATTCTCATTTCGAAGCTCGTTACAAAGGAGACCTGGGGAAAAATCTAATGTTCGTCCATTTGTTGAAGCAAATATTAAAAAAGTTTTGTTGTGGGAGCCGGGATTTTATTGATACCGTTATTTATTGCCGTCTTTCATTTTGTGCTAATGTCGCTGCCACCGCGTGAGTGATAAATTTGCTTTACAGATTCACCGTTTGGGAGGTAGTTTGCTTTTCGACAAACGAACTGTTTTCATCAATTTATTTCCTATCAATCTGTGTGAGGAAAAGATAGGAAAACTTACTTCTAAATGTTGACAGGGCGGATTCCGTATTCCTCGTTCGAGGAAAAATTTGATTACAGGAGTCGCATTTTGAAAGAATTGATATTTAACTTTTACCTTTTACCTTGGTTTTTCCTGCAGATTATTTTTGCTTACGCTTGTGGATATCGCAAGAAGGAAATTGGATTTGATAATCGCGCCAACTCTGTTTTTTATTAGCATAAGTAGCTGTTTCTCTTTTTACGATTGTTATATAGAGAGACTTCATTTTTATAGAGTTGTCTTTATTATATTTTTTCCAATTTCCTTAAAGCTTCATGCTGCCCGTCGATTTCAGTTTGGTGCTTTAAATATTTTTTAGTGCTATGTTTTATAGTCCTCCTGCACTGTTGCTGCTAAATTTAAGGTATTTTTTTTATTACAGAGAGTCTTTATGGCGGTGAATATATACATTAATATAGTAAGCTCAACGGAAAGATTGACTGTGGAAAACAAGAATTGAGTTGATACAATCAGCTAAAGTGATTTTCATTGAAGAACACAACACCGTACAACTTGGTAGTGATTGATTTTGCTAGAAGTTTCCTGCAATGCTGTATCACTATTTAGGGGAGGCAGTGTATGACGCAAATCTGGAAGTAGCAGACAAAATTTTTATGATGCAGATACGTCTGAACGTTTAAGGCTGCATATGAATATAAAAATAGTCAGAGGATGTTAATTATAGGAATTCACAAACAATCAGAATATGGAGTGGTGACAATTCTTACGCTTTTCATGAAGCTTCTTAACGTCTATTGAAAGTGGTGTTTAAATTTTTTGTTTCTGGCACATAAGAGAGAATAAACCATCTACATGACGTTTAACTATAACACACAGCAACACCAACGTTCAATAAGTTGGAGTTTTTTGGCGATCGCTAATGAGTTAACATTTATGACCCGCAAGATCTTCTGATATCAATCCCTTAGACTGCTTCGGATGGCCATATCAAAAACATAATTAAAGGGATCGACTTACTCTATCTAACAATTGCAGGCTAATTGAGGTTATTTTCATAGCCTGCTCTACTGTGGAGTAAACAACTCTTATCTTCAAATTCAATCAAATGCCATAGAAAACTGCTGATACGATGAAAGATTCGTATAGCTCGATATAAATAAACCGATTGATTTCCCTTGCTTTAAACAACCCGTGTTTGCAGTTTATAATAAATTCTATTGTAGCCGTAGAACAGTGAAAAACTAAAGTCGAGACATCATACGCGATTGATTTAGTTTTATTTGATTTCTTCAAACGCACCCTATGTATGGAGTGCTCTTCCCATTTGTAAGATTCCAATGCTGCTAAGATTTCGTGTTATGGAGTTTATGAGTCTTGAGTGGACGATGCTCCATTCTTTTAATGTGGCCAGTCTATCTTAAACTTTACAATTTGTCCATACAGTTGGTGAAGTATGAAGTTAAAGAGTTCTCACAAAAACACATTTTGGACTGCTTTTCCCATCATTAAACCCCAGTGCGACTAAGGTGTCGTGCTATGTAGTCTATCAGTCTTAAGTTTGGAGGACACACCCTTCTTAAAACCTTAGTATTATTGTGGTCTAAGGATGGGAAGAGCAGTCACAAATGGATTTTGGTGAGGACAGTAACACTTCATAGTTCACCAACTCTATGAAGAAACTGTAAAGTTTATTCAGCTACGGCGTTTACGATGGATTGGCCACGTTGGAATAATGGATCTATCGTACACGCCCTAGTTTAATAATCTTTACAATTTCTCCAGACAGTTGGTAAACTGTGAACGTCTTCTCCAAAACCCATTTTAGACTGCTTTTCCCTTTATTAGACTTCAATGCGACTAAGGTCTCGTGCTGTGGAGTCAAAGAGTCGCGAGTTTGAACAATCCGCACTACATTTGCTTCCTGTACAATGAAATGAAACCATCCCTTACATCCATTTTTCTGGCCAATCTATAGTAAACACCCCAGTTTAATAATCTTTACAATTTCTGCAGGCAGTTGGTAAACTGTGAAGTATTAGCGTCCTCTCCAAAACCCATTTTCGATTGCTTTTCCCTTCATTAGACCCCAATGCGACTAAGAGTTCGTGCTATGGAGTCAAAGAGTCGTGATTTTGGACACTCCGCCCTGCATTTGCCTTCTGTACGATGAAATGAAACCATCCTCCACATCCATTTTCTTGTTAATCCATCGTAAATGCCCTAGTTTAATCATCTTCACAATTTCTCCAGGCAGTTGGTAAACTGTGAAGAATTAGCGTCCTCTCCAAAACCCATTGTCCACTGCTTTTCCCAACATTAGACCCCAATGCAACTAAGGTCTCGTGCTATGAAGCCTATGAATCTTAAGTTTGGCCCTTCTTGTGCCGAGATGTGAGATGTGTGAGATGCCATTCCATTCTTCTACCGAGGTCAATCCATCGTAAATGCCCTAGTTTAATAAACTTCACAATTTGTCCAGGGAGTTGGTAAATTGTGAAGAATTAGCGTTCTCTCCAAAACCCATTTTGAACTACTTTTCCCTTCATTAGACCCCAATGCTACTGGTGTCCTGCTGTAGAATCAAGGAGTCGTGAGTTTGGACAATCCGCACTGCATTTGCTTTCTGTACGATGCAATGAAACGATCCCTTACATGCATTTTTCTGACCAATCTATCTTAAACGCCCAAATTTAATAAACTTTACAGTTTCTCGATGCAGTTGATAGAGTGTAGAGTGGTAGCGTCTTCTCCACAATCCATTTTCATTCATGGTTCCGTATATCCTGAGTACTTCATCCTTCCTTCCTCCTCTTCTTCCGTATCATCCATATCAAAGTCTATGTTAAGACTTGTTTTATTGGGTTTTATGTATGATTGTTTCATGTGAAATTGGGCGACGACGGTTTATTTGAAATAGGCAAGCAATAACAACAAATAATTTACCATCACCAAGGAGCTATGATAAGGCATGTAGTTTAGTAAAGCAACTTACCTGAGTGCGAGAGGTGTCGAAAACGTTTTTGAAAATTACAATTAATATACACTATGATTTACTATATATTTAGAGTTAAATCTTTTGGGTTCTTGCGAATAAAAATCGTTCTGGTAAGTGAAATTTACTTTGACAGCTGTGATAGTCGAAGGTACAATCCGTATCGCTTATGTAAATCCACATGGTTTGCTCTCTACAGCCAACCTTCATCAAGCATTTTGTTCGTCATACTGTATTATTTTGAGTATGTTGTTGCTATTATTAAGTATTTCTACTTTTATTAAACCAAAACTATCGATCGGTTAAATCGTTGTGCATTCTTCTAAATGGTACATTAAACATGTTTAATATCATCATCAGAACTTCCGCATTATACTCTAAGCAATTCTAAGTTAACATGCCCAAGCTGTTACATTATCCGAAGTTGGAAGTTTCAGATGTCAGCGTAACAAGATAGACATTAAAAGAATCCGAACTCCCCAACTTTGGGTGTCCCTAATATCTAGCAAGATGACACTTGTCCTGAAATTTTTGGTACCTACACACGCCAACTTGTTTATAAACTTCGCTCTCGGATTGCTACTGTTAGAATACTGATAATGTTCACCTAATTAACTGGAATGGAAGCAGTCGCATCATACAATTGCCTTTTGTGCCTTTACGAGTCTTTGTTTGCAACTGCCTTCACTTGTTTGTTGCTTTATCTGGCACTGCTTAAGTTTTTCTTTGTTTCCTAAACGTAACGAAAAGTTAGCTTCTTTATCCTGTAAAGCGGCTGAGTTAAATCTAAAGACAATAAAAGATTAAAGGCGATTATTTCAACAGCCGTTTACAAAAGGGCCATTCATGATCTGATTCTTACCAAAAATCAAGACTAACTATAAAATTCTTATCATTTGTGTCAAATCAATTATTAAAAACAACTTCAATGTTAATTAAATTTAACACAAAGCTTCCTCACATACACAAGGACGGTACTACAAACATATTTTTCTCAAAATAAAAGTATTAAATTATATATATTTTTATACAGAAGTTTCCAGCGCCGCCTAAACCTGCTTCATTGGAACAACACAAACTAGATAACTAACCTTTTGTTAGTTTTCCTTGAAATTCCGCTCAAATTTCATCTATTGAACAGATCGTATATGAGAAAGATACTTGAAATAATTATATCTATGACTTTTGGTTTTTTATACAGGGTGTTTAGAAAGAAACAGTAAATATCTTGGCAGGTTGCAATATTGATTATTCTGAATAAAAAGTGGCATATAAACATATGTCTAATTCTCAGTGGATACACAGATATCGCTGTTTTAAAGTTGCGATTATAACCGGCGTTGATAGAAGATAAATAAGGTATTGTTTATAGTTATTTATTATTTGAATGACACGAAACACAATGAATTCAACAATAATGGACAATTCACAATAAATGTAAAAACTACCACCGCCACACTCAATGTATTTTACATTGTATGAAGCAATATTATTACTTGTTGCTTTCCTGACTTTCTATTATGAGGACAGTAGCTTGCACAATCCTAGAGAATAATAGTTCCCGTCTTCTATTTACCGGTCCTCTGTATACCTCGCTTTGTGGCGGTTTCCACAAACTCTAATCCAAATGGATTTGGGTCTGGAGACCTTGCTGGCCAATGAACGTGACCACCGCGGCGAATGCATCGGTCAGGGAAAGTTAAATTTAGATATCGTGTCACCAGATTGCTATAATGCGTAGGGGCTCCGTCATGCTGACAGATACTTGTGGCCAAGGGAACACCATCCAGTGATAGTTAAAGTGATAGAAACTGAGCGCAAACGCCATTTCATCATAATAGAAGATCTTGTATAATGCTAAGTTCCCGTTTCCTCTGACAGCTTGTTTCAAGTGTAACATCCATATTTTCCCATTTTAAATGGATTTTAAGTAATAAAATGTCAATTAGGGTAATTTTTTAATTATTTAGATGTAACTTTTATACGAATTTTAAGGCAAACATTATTCAAGCTTACACGAATTGTTTAATTCTTTAACCCGAATCCAAAAGTAAAATGTCAATTAGATTTGGTGGTTCAACGCCGGTCAGTTAACCTATCTAAACAAACTAAACGAGAAGGTAAATCCTGCTGTCAAATATGGAGAACTTAGCTTCGTGTCTAGTTTATTGAGGCAGATTAACTAACCGACACTTTCACTGAACGCTGGAATACGGGGTCTTACTATTCTTGCGTCTGCTCTCGCGAGCAATTAATTCAATGCCATTCAGGGGTTGTTTAGTTCGCCCTGTCCATTTTCCATTCGAGTGTATTGAGAGGTCAAAGATATTCCCTTTTATAATTAACTTTTTGAAAAGGTTCCCTTCGCTTTTCCAATTAGCGCCGGTCTAATTTTTGCCGTTGTGCAATGTAGCGTCGGGCATCGACATTCAGAAATTCCTTTTAATTAAAATTAAAATCCGTTAATTGCTTTTTAATTAATTTTTAACTTTAGGATTTCCCTATTTCACGCCACAATTTATGCCGAAACTTAATTTATAGGATTTCACTCGTTCTGTTGTGCGCCGCGTTTTCTTCCCGACTCTAATCTGCATCTTAAATGTTCCTCCGTCTATTAAGAGAACTTTATAAGCGCAAAGCTCCGAATGAACGTTTTTCAGAATTTTGAAAACATCCCTTTGATGTGTTTTTCCTGCTTTCAGGTTACACGGATACATCCCTGGAATGCTGTCTCGGCTGACGTCGCTGGTAAGTGATAATTTGTGCTACAAGGCGGTGTTTGCTGACGTGTTTCATGCAGTTTTCGTAAAATGCTGACATTGCAACCACTAGCATCTCATTATTATTAAAGAGGTTGTCTGAGGCGAAGACAAAGAAACTGGAGGTCGACAACCGGCGCCTCCACCAAATTTAAGTTTACTTCGCAGTTTTCCATTCTGAGCAAAAGAAAATGGATTACACTGACGGGCATAAATTGTATCTGTCTACGATAACGTATTTCTAATTTTGGTTTTCGTAATAAGAACATGCACAGTATATTATGACCATTTTCTATTCGTATCGAATTGCTTTTCTATTATTCAAAAATCGATGATTATTAATATTTTTCCAAGTTGAGATTTTTCTACCCGTAAATGTGAAAGCAGGCTAGTTATTTTACGTAGTTACTTCAGTTGTAAATCCTTTATGTGCATGAACGTAAATGTATATGTAAAATATTCTTTCGAGACGTCCAAACTTGTGCTCGAACCGCGACTTACTACGACATTTACTGAAAAATTTAGAACAAAACTGCGTAGTTAGCTGGGTGTGCAAGACAAATAACATTAATTATTAAATTACTAAGTAATTGGGATGGAAAGGTTTCCATATTCAATGAAAATACAACTACGATCAATTTTCAATAATCAGAACACTGCAAACAAATAGTCTCCACTAATAACCGCAAATAAAAAGGTTGATAAACACCCAAGTAGTAGGGAAGAGGGAGGCGGCAGCTATGCTGACGTCACTGAAATGCAAAGGGGAAATGGATGTTGCACTATAAAGATTTTTCGACGATCTGGTTGTTTTAAATACCTTGATCTTCCTCTTCCTCTTCCTCTTCCTCTTCCTCTTCCTCTTCCTCGTCCTCTTCGTCTTCCTCTTCCTCTTCCTCTTCCTCTTCCTCTTCCTCTTCCTCTTCCTCTTCCTCCTCTTCGCCCTCTTCCTCTTCCTCTTCCTCTTCCTGTTCCTCTTCCTCTTCCTCTTCCTCTTCCTCGTCCTCGTCCTCATCCTCATCCTCTTCTTCTTTATCTTCCTCTCCCTCTTTAGCTTCCGCTTCCGCTTCAGCTTCCTCTTTCTCTTCCTCTTCCTCGTCCTCATCCTCATCTTCATCTTCATCTTCGTCCTCTTTCTCTTTCTCTTTTTCTTTCTTTTCCCCTGTCTCTTCCTCTTCCTCCTCTTCCTCCTCCTTCTCTTCTCCGTCCTCCGCCACCATTTCTAGGCTTGCGCATGTTTACTTTTAATATATCTAAATCGGGTGAGCTTTACACTGACGTTAATATCCAGCTTTTCATTGGTCTGCCAAGTCTGCCTTTTCTTTGTAGAACTTCATCTCTTGCTATTTTTGGTATGCAGTTGTCCTGCATTCTATTTACATGTTCGTTCCAAGTTTTCGGACGAGCTCTTGAACATCTGGCAATGTTTCCTGCGATCGCTCTCAGCTTTTACCTCTCTGTTTTTCTTATATACTAGTTTGTGCTAATTGTTTCGATGGCGTATGTTGAAATGGGCCTTGAGGCAGACTTATAAACTTATAACATATTGGTTCCTCCATAAGCCATCTCTGAGTCTTTCAAGGGTGGCTGCTTTTTTGTAAGCTTGTTGTTGTGCGTCCTTACTTATATCATGGCTGCTTGGGATTTCTATGCCCAAGTACCTAAATGAGTCACTCATGATCACTTGTTTGATAACAGATTTTTCCATTTGCAGTTTACACCGTAACGGATCCTTAGCAATCGTCAACATTTGATTTTATCTTTGGACACTGTCGTATTGTATAGATTTGCCGTTGTTACTACTTTGTGCAGGTTACCTTCATTTCCAGCTATCAGTGTTACACCGTCGGTGTAACAGACGATATTTACTTTATTTCGGCCGAGATCATATCCTCTTAATTCCTTTACGTTAACTATAATGTTGTCGATTATTACGCTAAATAGTATGGGACTTAGAGAGCCCGCTTCTCATATTCCGGTGGACGTGCTATTTCTTTCTTGAGGCTAGCGAATCATCGACTTTAATTCGCGTTGTTCATGGCTTATATACACCGAAAACAATAAACTGACGCACAGAGTTTTATTGGAACGGCAAATCTTCACGGAAACGTTGAAGGAGATAACAAGGTGAATTTTATCCGTAAAAACGATATGAGGAACCTCACCGTATTCTCACCTAAGTTATTGACTCTTGTTTATATTTAATCGGACTTTACCGTCGAGTTTTATTGCGAGAAAACGATACGAAAACGTAATTACAGGAGCAATTTTAAACCCACCCTATTTTTTCTGAGCACAAAAATTTGCAGGTCTCAAGCGACTAAGTAAAACTATTTTCTTCAAACAGAAACACAAGCCACTTGGAGCTGATTACCAAAACAGACCAGGCACAAAAGTCAGGACATAATTCCTGGTAATATCTCCAAAAATGAGTTCAGTCCGTCTACAAAAACACTGGTCGGCGCTAGCTAAGATAAACACAGATACCAGTGATAACTTTCGGGATAACGAAGTGAATCTAACGAAGATTCAAATTTAAACGCGCGAAAACGATTTTGAAACGCTGTTAAAATGTTTTATAGTATCACAACCTGACTAGGTCGTGTATCACTACATTGTAGTTTTTGTTCTAGATCTAAAAAACTAAAAGTATTCTATCTAAATGAAGAACTCCGTTAAACAACCGCCAGCTACAATGAAAAATGCACGTTGCGAATGTCATACGGCTTTCTCCACTTGGAAACATATTGTAATGTACAAAATACGGTATGTTACGTGGAATATACATTATTTTAAATACATCTAATTGTGGTTTAAACGCGATTCTTTATCTAGATGAAATATCGTGGGTATTCTATATGAAGCAGAAACTCGAATGTAGTGATAGCTAGATAGTCGATTATACTATAAAGCAAAACCACTGCAGCATTGCGGGCATAAAAGATACCTAATATTAGAATCTAATCATTTCTAACACTTTTTGACATCTATCAAACTGACAGTAACTTATTGACCTTGTTTAGATTGAATGACAGGATACATCAGAGATATACTAAAGACTTTTAAATTGTCACTATGCTACTACAGTGTGAAGACTAATTTTACGAATTTCTACAACCGCCTCTACTGATTTCCTGGCAGTTAGAACATAACCAAACTTTGAATATATGACGTTTAAAACTAACGGAAGGAACTGCTCCATAATGCTTCAGAAATCTAATGAGTGTATGATGTAATAATATTTATCTACTTTGATTTAATAATAGGTCCATTACATTATGATACCGAAAACAGTTTAATAATGGAGGCTATTATTAAACTGTTTTTGGTAACAATTTGGTTTTTAATATTGGTAACGTGTGCTTTCACTTTGGTCATAAAACGACAAACGTCAGATGTCGAATACATCACCACAAACTCTGAACTGTATTTATTAAATTTACTACAATCAAATGCAACTTAAACTTAACTTTTAACAAATTAATTTAAACAATTTTTCAAGTTATTTAAATTTTTCAAATTTAAACTAATTTAAATGTCAGAACGACGAAATTGATACTTTGCCAGTTAGATGGCGACTGTCAAATGTCACTTGACAATTCGCCAACGTTACGCCTAAAAATCCCTAGATTGTGTAATGCGAGATTTTTAATATCAGAAATTTTGAATTTCTACATAATCAGTAACTCAAAGTAGATAAAATAGTATATTATACTCGTTTCATAACGGGCATTGTAGCACTTGTTCCATTGGAGCACTCCTCGCTATGCTCGTCGTGCCCCAAACCCACGCGTGCTACAATAGGCCCTCTTATGAAACTCGTATAATAATATACTATTATGCACCTGCAATATTTTTTTGTATGTAATCTCTGTTTGGTATTATTTCGGCCAGAGATCTTTTCTGCTTTCTCCCCAGAAATTATTATTACAATATAAGTAACCTTGTAATAAATTACACTTTTTAACAAGTTGTATCAGTCTCAAGCCTAAATATAACACTGTGAAGTTCTCAAACTAAAGACGACCCTAAACTTTAGGTGGCTAAACCTTTATTAGGCGTTTTATGAAGGGAAAGACCTTCACCCTAGACGCGTTACGAGATGAAGATATAAAACTGAAACACGAGTGATTACTTACTTCAATTGAGAAATTTGCTCCGTGAACTGGAACATCTTGTTCGCGTTTGCCGCCTTCATTATTTCAGCTAATATGTAGTAATACCGTAAAAGCAGTCAATATTTAGTGGTTCATTTGATCTTCATGATTAACGAACTAACCCATCTAGGTGAACTAATGAGAAATTAATTTATGTAATGTCTAAACATTTGGCTATTTAGAGTAGCCTTAATGAGCAAAGTGTATATAGTTGTAAAATCACCCTGTTTAGTTAGGTTTCGTGCTATTAACCTTCACATACAAGGGATGCGAATACGCACTGCCACTCGAGATCATAATGAAATGCGACCGATCGGCTGGGCTGTTCGAACCCTGGCTGAGGCGACCGTATTTCACTTAGTTAAGTTTAGGGGCATGTTGTATGAATGGGTAGTATATAAGGGACGCCCGCACCCCCTGAAATAATGCGAAAGCGGTTTCGGGGGGAGGGGCGGTAGTATGAATGAATGAAAAAAAACCTTCACTTACATGCACAAAAATAATCTCACTGAATATTTAGGGCAAACTAAAAACAGTTGCATGTGCACGTTTACTATTAAGTATTTGTTGTGTTGCCTAAGTTCATAGATATTCTTTAGGGGTTAGAAGGCTAAAGATTATTTTCAAACACCCAAGATACCTTAAGAAAAACCTCTTTAAAGATGCAGTGCACTACTATGGTTCCGAACCCACGTTAAGCACCAGGTCCCGAATGCCCCGTGGTGCCAGTAACAGAAAATACAGGGCAGCGAGTTGGATGCTGCGCCTTTGATAGGATCCAAACAAAACGACGCTAAAACGAATTCCTGCCCTGGAGCGTATTTTCTAAAAACACCTTTAAACATGCACATAACCTCGCACTGGTTTGCATTTTCCAAACATAATATCTTATATGCTTTTTATTCCGTACATAAAAATATCCTTACAATGATGCATAAATTACGCGGTTTTATGCATAAACAAGCATGTTATGGGCCAATTAAAGAAAAGACTTTTGAAAATTTAAAATGTTTTGACATTTTTACTGATATTTTGTAAAACTAGTGGGCTCGCTATGATTATAAGGTATTACGGCTATAAACGTAAAACAGTTTATATCAATAGATATAACGATTTTTGGGTAACGTGACATTATTTGAAATTTTAAAACTAATCAGGTCTCCGTAACTATATAATTGAAGAACTTCCATTGATACAAATAAAACACATAGATGACGCTGGTTTTCCGCTTTCTGATCAATGGAATACTAACAAGACTATTGAGATAGTAAAGTAAACGCAATAATTTGTTGGTATTTGATGATGATTTTCAGCCCCGGAAAGAAATCCCGCAATATACAGTACACAAACATAAATGGTTTTCCTTACTCGCTTTTATAGTTACATATAAAATGCATGAATGTTCTTAGCGTTTTTCGATCAAGGCAATAGGATACTAACAGGACGATTGAGGTAACAAAGTACATTAATTGATTGGTATTTGATGATGATTTTCAGTCCCGGAAATAAATCTCGCAATATACAGTACACAACCATAAATGGTGACCTATGTTTGCTTCCATAGTTACACATAAAATCCATGATTGTCCTTAGCGTTTTCTGATCAAGGCTATAGATTGCTAACAGGACGATTGAGATTGTAAACTACATCCAATAACTTATTGGTATTTGATGATGATTTTCAGCCCCGAAAAGAAATCTTGCAATATACAGTACACAAGCATAAATGGTGTTCTTCGTTCGCTTACATAATTGCATATTCAATGAATGAATGTCCTTAGCGATTTCTAATCAAGGAAATGGATTACTAACAAGACGATTGAGATAGTAAAGTACATCCAATAATTTATAGGTATTTTATAATCATTTTCAGCCTCTGAAAGAAATCTCACAATGTACAACACACAAACATAAATGGTGTCCTTTATTCGCTTCTATAGTTCCATATAAAATGCATGAATGTCCTTAGAGCTTTCCGATCAAGGCAATAGGATACTAACAGGACGATTGAGATAGTAAAGTACATCTAATAATTTATTGGTATATGATGATGATTTTCAGCTCCGGAAAGAAATCTCACAATGTACAGCACACAAACATAAATGGTGTCCTTTATTCGCTTCTATAATTACATATAAAGTGCATGAATGTCCTTAGCGCTTTCCGATCAAGGCAATAGGATACTAACAGGACGATTGAGATAGTAAAGTACATCTAATAATTTATTGATATTTGATGATGATTTTCAGTCCCGGAAAGCAATCTCGCAATATACAGTACACAACCTTACATGCTGTCTTTTGTTCGGTTCCATAGTTACATATAAAATGCAAGAATGTCCTTTGCGCTTTCTGATCAAGGCAATGGAACACCAACAAGCTGATTAAGGTAGTAGAGCGGTATCTGATCATAGTCGATCCAATATTTTATTAGTATCTGTATATAATGTTCATCCCCGTAAAGAGATTCGAAGTATACAGTGTACAAGTATACAGGGTGTCTTTGGCTCGCTTCCATAGTAGAAAAAAACGTAATCGTTCTTTCTGATATAGGCAAAGACAAACAATACCAGCATGTTCTAGCCTAAATTCTATTAGTATCTGATAGTAATATGTTTAGCCCCGAAAAGAGATCTCGCAGTATATGGCATACAAATATACAGAATGTCTCATGTTCGCTTTCATAGTAACATATAAATTCATGAAAGACATTTGCACTTTCTTATTCTTCTTCTTCGAGTGCTTTATCTCTTACGAGACGTAGCGGTTTTCTCTCCTATATCTGTGTTGCGCGTTTAAGGTACCATAGACATAAAGGACCTATAGCATAAGGTGGGCTCCGAACCACCCGAAGTGTAGACACTTCTATTCCAGAGAAGATTTACTAGGCAAAATAGCTTGGTGGTTTGCCATTGCTTTACAAGGGATAACGGCCGTTAAAATCCGACATTCCGGTACTGGGAATTGAATCCAGGACCTTCAGCTTAAAAGACTAACCCGCTAACCTCTAGCCCACGACCGCCTCTACTTGATTAAGGCAATAAAATTCTAATGTGACGATTTCAGTAGTGAAATAGTATCTGATCATGTTTCTTCCAATGTTTTATGGGTATCTGTTGATATATTTCAACCTCGCAGAGAGATCTCGCAGGATAGAGTACAAAAGTATACACGGTGTCCCTTCTTCGCTCCCATAGCTATATAAACGTGCATAAATGTTATTTGCCCTTGCTGATCAAGGCAATGAAATACAAACAATATCAGCATGTTCGATTCAAGATTTTAGTGCTATCTGTAAATAACTCCCAGCTTCGCAAAGGGATTTCACAGAGTACAATGCAAAGTATATACTGTGTCCCTTATTCGCCGAATTAACGTGTTCTGGAAACTTACGAAATAGAAAGCTAAAACGTTTCGCGATTTATGTACTTGTGAAGACCCAACAGCTTACGAACTTTAAATGTTACATAATTGTAGATGTAAAACAATAAATGTTCTTGTAACATTTTAAATATCTTTTAAAATACCTGTTCTATAAGTAGCAACGTTAATATAAAAAGTGTAATATAGAAGCTAAGACAATGAAGTTTCTTACGGAAGGTAAAGAAGCTACACACCATTGGGGTGATAAAATCACTCAGTATAGTTTTTGATAGGAGATATGGGATCCGAGATCCAGATAAGCGCGTATCCCTTTTTTATAAATACTCTTTCTTTGATCAGTGTGCAGTACGTTTATTGGGTCGAGATCGCTCTAATCCAAAACCACATACCTCTACCTGCTACATTTGGCATTTAATCTGGACTTAATTAAAGGATTATTAAGTCAACCACAGCTACTAATGCATTTGGAAATCCAACTACATAGTTAGTACGATAAATCCATTAGGAATTCGACCCATCAAACAACTATAATTTGATGGAAAGAAACTATCACAATAGATCTAAACCGTTTGTAGAAGTTAACTACCTACTTACTTTTACATATTACTATCTTTAAGATTTTCTTAGTAACAGTGCAAGTAAAATTTTACTACAGATTTTTTATTATTACAAAACTGTAGATTTAGCTTCTTATTAAATTTGTTTAGACATAGCTTACATAAAATTGTTATTGTGGAATCTTTTATCTACCCTTAAACTTTATAGCTCGTACGCCATTGTGTTTGTCAATTTATGTTGCTTGGCTTGTTACAGCGAACTCCACTTCTGCTTGACTACCTGTTCCGTCTGTGCTGTCCATAATAGTGTTCGCTGCATTTTCAGTCATCGACATAATCGATAAACCTGCAAATCTTTATCTACGCTGTAGACTGTCTATTTTCAGTGTTCGTATTTCTATAAATTTTCTTGAGTTTTCAATTGTAATTACCTTTTCACTGTGTTTGAATTCCTTCTCTAACCCCCTTATATAACATAGTAAAAGTGAATTCCATAATAATTAATTGACTAAGTTATGTGTTCTTCTTCAAATTTAATAAAAACTGGTAATTTTTGTAATTTTAATATGACGTATAATTACAAGTATTACATGCACCGAGGGCTATTTTATATTTAAACAAAATTCTAATAGAAATCCTGATAACTATTCGAATTCTATACCTACTATAGTAAATTGTTTTATACAGGGTATCCCACGATGTAAAGTGATTACTTCGTTAACGTAATCTACAGACCAAATACAGTTCTAATAAAGTAATGCCCTAAACTAAACCGTTCCAAAATATAGAATTTTTAATTATTATTTATTAAATAATTACAATTCCAGAAAAGCCAATATCTATTTTTA
>JABXWE010009943.1:0-52409 GCA_014611495.1 Limonius californicus
TTTCCATAACGATGTCGGAAGAGATGCTTTCCTCTTGCTGATGTCCAGTTTGTGCGTTCCGTTATGAGCTTTTCCATAACGATGTCGGAAGAGATGCTTTCCTCTTGCCGGTATCCAGTTTGTGCGTTCCGTGCGTTCCATTATGAACTTTTCCATAACGATGTCGGAAGAGATGCTTTCCTCTTGACGATGTCCAGTTTGTGCGTTCTGAAATGGGCTTTTCCATAACGATGTCGGAAGAGATGCTTTCCTCTTGCCGAAGTCCGGTTTGTGCGTTCCGATGTGAGATTTTCCATAACGATGTCGGAAGAGATGCTTTGCTCTTGCCGGTGTCCAGATTATGCGTTCCGTTATGAGCTTTTCCATAATGATGTCGGAAGAGATGCTTTCCTCTTGCCGATGTCCCTTTTGTGCGTTCCGTTATGAGCTTTTCCATAACGATGTTGAAAGAGATGCTTTTCTCTTGCCGATGTCCAGTTTGTGCGTTCCGTTTTGAGCTTTTCCATAACGATGTCGAAAGAGATGCTTTCCTCTTGCTGATGTCCAGTTTGTGCGTTCCGTTATGAACTTTTCCATAACGATGTCGGAAGGGATGCTTTCCTCTTGCCGATGTCCAGTTTGTGCGTCCGTTATGAACTTTTCCATAACGATGTCGGAAGAGATGCTTTCCTCTTGCCGATGTCCAGTTTGTGCGTTCCGTTATGAACTTTTCCATAACGATGTCGGAAGAGATGCTTTCCTCTTGCCGATGTCCAGTTTGTGCGTTCCGTTATGAGTTTTTCCATAACGATGTCGGAAGAGATGCTTTCCTCTTGCCGAAGTCCGGTTTGTACGTTCCGATGTGAGATTTTCCATAACGATGTCGGAAGAGATGCTTTGCTCTTGCCGGTGTCCAGTTTATGCGTTCCGTTATGAGCTTTTCCATAATGAGTCGCGAAGAGATGCTTTTCCTCTTGCCGATGTCCAGTTTGTTGCGTTCCGTTTATGAGCTTTTCCATAACGATGTCGAAAGCAGATGCTTTTCTCTTGCCGATGTCCAGCTTTGTGCGTCCGTTATGAGCTTTTCCATAACGATGTCGGAAGAGATGCTTTCCTCTTGCCGATGTCCAGTTTGTGCGTTCCGTTATGAACTTTTCCATAACGATGTCGGAAGAGATGCTTTCCTCTTGCCGATGTCCAGTTTGTGCGTTCCGTTATGAGTTTTTCCATAACGATGTCGGAAGAGATGCTTTCCTCTTGCCGAAGTCCGGTTTGTGCGTTCCGATGTGAGATTTTCCATAACGATGTCGGAAGAGATGCTTTGCTCTTGCCGGTGTCCAGTTTATGCGTTCCGTTATGAGCTTTTCCATAATGATGTCGGAAGAGATGCTTTCCTCTTGCCGATGTCCAGTTTGTGCGTTCCGTTATGAGCTTTTCCATAACGATGTCGAAAGAGATGCTTTTCTCTTGCCGATGTCCAGTTTGTGCGTTCCGTTTTGAGCTTTTCCATAACGATGTCGAAAGAGATGCTTTCCTCTTGCCGATGTCCAGTTTGTGCGTTCCGTTATGAACTTTTCCATAACAATGTCGGAAGGGATGCTTTCCTCTTGCCGATGTCCAGTTTGTGCGTTCCGTTATGAGCTTTTCCATAACGATGTCGGAAGAGATGCTTTCCTCTTGCCGATGTCCAGTTTGTGCGTTCCGTTATGAGCTTTTCCATAACGATGTCGGAAGAGATGCTTTCCTCTTGCCGATGTCCAGTTTGTGCGTTCCGTCATGAGCTTTTTCATAACGATGTCGGAAGAGACGCTTTCCTCTTCCTGATGCTCAGTTTATTTGTGACCTTTTCCAAAACGATGTCGGAAGAGAGGCTTTCCTCTTGCCGATGTCCAGTTTGTGCGTTCCATTATGAACTTTTCCATAACGATGTCGGAAGAGATGCTTTCCTCTTGACGATGTCCAGTTTGTGCGTTCTGAAATGGGCTTTTCCATAACGATGTCGGAAGAGATGCTTTCCTCTTGCCGAAGTCCGGTTTGTGCGTTCCGATGTGAGATTTTCCATAACGATGTCGGAAGAGATGCTTTGCTCTTGCCGGTGTCCAGTTTATGCGTTCCGTTATGAGCTTTTCCATAATGATGTCGGAAGAGATGCTTTCCTCTTGCCGATGTCCAGTTTGTGCGTTCCGTTATGAGCTTTTCCATAACGATGTCGAAAGAGATGCTTTTCTCTTGCCGATGTCCAGTTTGTGCGTTCCGTTTTGAGCTTTTCCATAACGATGTCGAAAGAGATGCTTTCCTCTTGCCGATGTCCAGTTTGTGCGTTCCGTTATGAACTTTTCCATAACAATGTCGGAAGGGATGCTTTCCTCTTGCCGATGTCCAGTTTGTGCGTTCCGTTATGAGCTTTTCCATAACGATGTCGGAAGAGATGCTTTCCTCTTGCCGATGTCCAGTTTGTGCGTTCCGTTATGAGCTTTTCCATAACGATGTCGGAAGAGATGCTTTCCTCTTGCCGATGTCCAGTTTGTGCGTTCCGTCATGAGCTTTTTCATAACGATGTCGGAAGAGACGCTTTCCTCTTGCCGAAGTTCGGGTTTGTACGTTTGCCGATTGTGAGATTTTCCCATAAACCGAATGTCGGAAGAGATTGCTTTGCTCTTGCCGTGTGTCCAGTTTATTTGCGTTCCCGTTATGAGCTTTTCCATAATGAGGTCGGAAGAGATGCTTTTCCGTCTTGCCGATTGTCCAGTTTGTTGCGTTCCGTTAGAGCTTTTCCATTAACAATGTTCGAAAGAGATGCTTTTCTCTTGCCGATGTCCAGTTTGTGCGTTCCGTTTTGAGCTTTTCCATAACGATGTCGAAAGAGATGCTTTCCTCTTGCCGATGTCCAGTTTGTGCGTTCCGTTATGAACTTTTCCATAACAATGTCGGAAGAGATGCTTTCCTCTTGCCGATGTCCAGTTTGTGCGTTCCGTTATGAGCTTTTCCATAACGATGTCGGAAGAGATGGCTTTCCTCTTGCCGATGTTCCAGTTTGTCGTTCCGTTTATGAGCTTTCCATAACGATGTCGGAAGAATGCTTTGGCCTTGCGATGTCCAGTTTGTTGCGTTCCGGTTATGAAACTTTTTCCATAACGATGTCGGAAGAGATGCTTTCCTCTTTGCCGATGTCAGTTTGTGCGTTCCGATTATGAGCTTTTCCATTAACGATGTCGGGAGGAGATGCGCTTTCCTCTTTGCCGATTCCAGTTGTGCGTTTCGTTAGATATCTTTTCCATAAAACGATGTCGCGAAGAGATGCTTTCCTCTTGCCGATGTCCAGTTCGTTGCGTTTTCCGTTATGAGCTTTTCCATAACGATTGTCGGAAGAAGATGCTTTCCTCTTGCCGATGTCCATTGTGCGTTCCGTTATGAACTTTATCCATAACGATGTCGGAAAGAGATGGCTTCCTCTTGCCGATGTCCAGTTTGATCGTTCCTTTATGAGCTTTTCCATAACGATTCGCGAAGAGATGCTTTCCTCTTGCCGATGTCCAGTTTGTGCGTTCCGTTATGAGCTTTTCCATAACGATGTCGGAAGAGATGCTTTCCTCTTGCCGATGTCCAGTTTGTGCGTTCCGTTATGAGCTTTTCCATAACGATGTCGGAAGAGATGCTTTGCCCTTGCCGATGTCCAGTTTGTGCGTTCCGTTATGAACTTTTCCATAACGATGTCGGAAGAGATGCTTTCCTCTTGCCGATGTCCAGTTTGTGCGTTCCGTTATGAGCTTTTCCATAACGATGTCGGAAGAGATGCTTTCCTCTTGCGATGTCCAGTTTGTGCGTTCCGTTATGAACTTTTCCATAACGATGTCGGAAGAGCAGCTTATCTATTTCTGTATTTCCTGTCCTGTATTTCCTGCGTTACCCCTCTTTCCCCTCCTTCCTGTTGGTTCCCTTGTCGGTCGCGGATCTTTCATCTGTGATCGATGTCCAGGTAGATCCTCCGTCCTATCTCCCTGGACTCGTACGCGCACTTGAATTGCACACACCAGACCATGAAAGTTTGCACCCAAAAAGTTCTTTTTTTTTAAAGGCTCGCTAAGCAAGCAATTTTGCTCGAGAGCGCCGAAAATACGTCTGTATTCCAGCGCGTCCCCAACGCGACTCCCTGGGTGTTATGCATATGGGTATGTCAAGAAAATCGCCAATATTAGGTGGTTCTGGTTGATTAAGTATTACACTAATGTTGGAAGATATGGGTTCAGGGGTGTTAATTCGGTCAATGTCGTTTAAAATATCATCAATATCGTTCATTATGTCATCGCTAATAGTTAGTGGGTGGATTTGAACACGAGAGAGTGCGTCGGCTACTTTATTCGTTTTTCCTGGTAAGTACTTTATTTCAAAATTAAATTCTTCTAATTTCAAAGCCCATCTAGTAAGTTTCGAATTAGGTTTTTTAAAGATATGAAGCCATACTAAAGGTCTGTGGTCTGTGAAGAGGGTGAATTTTGATCCAAATAGATATGGTCTAAATTGTTTCGTAGACCATACGATAGCTAATAATTCGCGTTCTATTGTACTATATTTCCGCTCGGAATCGTTGAGCGTACGAGAAGCGTAACTAATTGGTTTTCCATTTTGCGATAGAACTGCACCAAGTGCGAATTTCGAGGCATCTGTGGTCAGTTCGAAGGGTTTACTAAAATCTGGGTATTGTAACATGGGTTCATTAATCAGAAGATTTTTGAAATATTCAAAAGAGTATAAAACTTTGATTATTAACAATTTTATCTTCTGTTTTTAAACAGTGAGTAAAAAATTTAGTGATCTTAGCAAAATCTTTTACAAATTTGCTATAGTATCCAAAACGGCCTAAAAATTGTTTAATCTCAGTTCTGGTAGTGGGTAAAGGAAAATTTTTGATAGCTTCGGTTTTGGAGGGATCTGGTTTTACTCCATAGGGTGATATTGTATGTCCTAAATATTTCACAGTTTTTTGGAGAAACCCAGATTTATCTATATGAATTTTTATGTTGGTGTCTTTACATTTTTGGAATACATTTTTCAAACGGTTTATGTGTTCTTGTAGTGAACTCGAGTAAATAATAATATCATCAAGGTATACTAGACATTGGTTAGGGGTGAGTCCTGTTAGGGCTGTATTAATTGCTCTCTGGAATGTTGAAAGAGCATTTTTTAAACCGAAGGGTATACGTTTAAATTGGAAGTGCCCTTCTTCTGTGAAAAAAGCTGTTTTTTTCTCGGTAACGGGGTTTAACTTCGATTTGGTGAAAACCGGAAACTAAGTCAAGGGTAGTGAAGTAATTAGCTCTACCTAAGTTATCTAGTATTGTTTCTATCGAGGGTAAAGGAAATCTGTCGACAATAGTTTGTTTGTTTAGTCGTCTGCAGTCAATAACAATTCGCCATTTTTGTTTGCCAGAAGCGTCACGTTTTTTTGGGACTAATACCCAAATAGGAAAATTGTAGGGCGCTTCACTGGGTTCAATTATATCTTCTTCTAACATTTTGTCAATTTGACTTTTAACTTCTTGTCTGTGTACGTGTGGGTATCTGTATGTTTTAGTAAATATAGGGGTTTCCGTCTTTTTTCTTATATGGTGTTTGGTCAGAGTTGTTGAAGATAAAGGAATTTCAGATGTATATAATATTTCTTTGTATTCTTGACAGAGGTTTGTCAATAATGCTTGTTCTTCAGGATTTAGGTGGTCTAGTCTTAAATTGTCACGTAAATTTTGAAGGAGTATTTAATTTCGTGTGTGAGTTGAATCATCATGGTAATTGATCTGAATTTGGTCCGATGTAGGTATGTAATCTTCGAGAATGGGTGGCTGAGAAATAGTTAAAGTTTGGGTTTCATCAGAAGTATTTATTATGCTAGTATAAAACCAATTATTTCGTAAAGTTATAATAGCTGAGGGCATTAAAATATGTTTGGATAAATGCAATTTGGGGGCCAACTTGTAACCATTTTTTCCTACTGCGGGTAAAGCAACAATTTGTTCTACTCTCGGTGACAAAATTATGGTAGTAGTATTTTCCGATGGTTTAATTTTGGTAAAATTACATTGATTGCGTTTTTGTTCTACCTGTTTTACTTTCGATTTGCTGTAATAAAATGGGTATGCCGTTTTATCGGTTTGAATATGCATCTATCGGTAATCGATGTTTGCTGGTAAATCTGCTAATAAATTCGTGCCTATTAGTCCAACATATTCGGTATGAAAATTTAACAAATAACATAAGTGTGTACCTTCTTTAGAAACTAGATTTGGAATAGGGACTTCTGCAACTAAGTTATGATGAGTGGTACCGTGGGATATAGCAATTTCGAAGGGGTGTTCGAATATCGATTCTGGCAAATAAGTGTGTACAAATTGAGGTGATAGTACAGTTCGTGAACTTCCTGTGTCTATTAATATTTTATCATTTGTTTCTGGAATTAGTATATATGCTAAGTTTGATTTTGGATTGATTGAGAAAGATTCGAGCGAGGCTCTTATTAAAAATTTACATCTTCATTATATTCGATTGGTGCTTCAGGATATTCCGAAAGAGGATCTAAGGTTTCTTCTGCTTGTCCCGCTCACTTAGCACGTTGGATTTCAGATTTGGAATTCTGTTTTCGATTGTTAGAATGCTTCCTTCCAGGTGGCTTGAGGTTGATGTACATTGAGGATTCGCCAATTAAGAGTTGAGACTCAAAGGAGAAAAATTAGATTTTAATTTTCGAAAATCTTATTAAGCCCTTTTGGCAAATTCTACCGACTACGCCATTTACGTTTAGTTAACGACCAAATTGCTGTTTAAAAATAACTATTTTGAAAGTACAAAAATGTCGGAGTTCAATTATTCGAAACGCAGTTTACAATAAAAGCAGTCAAGTTGAACTAAAGCTAATTATGAAGGGCAAACATATGCAGCTAGAATTCTTACTACTTATCTATGAAACATAATGCGGACTGACAGCAAGACAATTCGCAGGACCATGACATAACTCGCAGTTACTAATCTAAGAAATTGTGTTTTTATTTTATCAGATTCTGTTGTATGATATATTTGGAATATCTTATAAACGTAAGCAATAAATGTGTTTATTTATCTAATGATACACATAAAATTTTGCAACTTCATACTCGTAATATTGTGCCGACTCGCAGTAATATTTCGGGACCAATCGTATGTGTCCAGCACTTGTTATGTAATTATATATTAAATTCCCCTCCCAATTAAATATTTAGCTGTTTCCTAATTCATAAGGTGAACAGTTCGTTGTTACGCGTCGCATACGCAGTATCAGTTTTTATAGCAAACTTTTCACGATGGTTGTTTCAATGGAACGCTGGAAAGGCAAAGTCGCTGTTGTAACTGGTGCGAGTGCAGGAATTGGAGCTGCAATTGCAGAGCAACTTGTTGAAGATGGCCTTAAAGTGAGTATAATATCCACATTTGATGGTAGCGGACCTTGACCCTGAAATGATACGTTGTGTTGTGTTCCTTAGTATTTGTATTGTTGTAATAGGTTTATGAATTAATTTACTGATCTTGCCAAATAAAAGGAAGTGGATTCTGAAATTGGTTTGGTCTCACGTCAAAACCTTTTGAGGACTCGGTCACGCGCTAGCGCGACCTCAATGCATTCGTATAGTATCAGCATACCCCGGCAGAAACGTCTAAATTGTATAATTCAACAAAGATAAGTACATATTTACAGTGTTGTCTATAAAAAATCACTAGCGACCCATGATCGAAATATCATTTTGCGTTTGTTTTCTTGATATAGAAATTTGTTAGCTGCATTTGGCACTGCCCCTTCAACAGCCACAATATTGGTAATTTTATACCCTTTCGGATGGGTTTCGGTGGGTACCTCAATATACAGGGTGTAACCAAATGAATTGATCAAACTTTACGGGTGTATTCTATTCTACATTGCGCAGAAATGATTCTTTAAAAAGGTATGGTCACTTGAAAATCAAATAATAATGAATACCAACATTTAGGCTATTTAAGGCATTTAATAATACCAAATTAGGAAGCGTTATTAATATTAAATGTTCGAACCGCCTTGGACAAAAATAGATGTTGCACAGCGTCTTATTATTGAATGCCTTGACATCTTGTTAATCAATTGAAAACCATGCACAATGCGATCTCGGAGAACTTTTTCAGTAGATTTTAAATTGGAGCATGGTTAACAATATTTTGTGTATGCGTCGCTATACGAAACACTCACATGGATTTCAATCGGGGGAATGTGAAGACCATGCAATCGGCCCTGCTGTACCAATTTAATGATCAGGATAATTGGTATTCAAAAATTTTAGTGCAGGAAGTCTAAAATGTGGAGAAACCCCATCATGCATGAACTCTAAGCTACGGCTTGTTGGTAATGGGTCTTCCTTTGACAATATTGCTATGTGAAATTCTTTCGCGCCCGTTTCCGGCGGCTTTTGTAATAGCTGAGTGTAAATCTTTAAAGATCTTCCGCAAGGTGTTTAATTGTACTCTGCAGTGTTAAGGTATTCGGAGAGCCCCTTTTAACTACGTGAACCCCATTTTCCTAAGTTGTAGCTCTTAATATATACAGGATGATTCTAACCATGTGCGAAAATCTTTAACCTCTTATCTTCTTCTTCGTAGAGTGCCTTATCTCTTACGAGACGTAGCGACTTTTTATAGCTGAGGTTATTTGACCCATAACACACTCATTTTTTTTAATTCGGCACTGTTAATTTCTTGTAAACTTCGTTGTTTCGGAAAGCTTACAGTACAATGTTAATTTCCAGTCAAGAAAACTGTACAGTGGAGGGTGAAAAATGAATGAAATGTGACCCGAAACTGAAAAATTTGATGTAATAATTTGTAAATTAGTTGTACGTATTTTAATAGCAATTCTTCACTCACTTGCACACTCAATTGTACATTTTTGTCGACTGGAAATTAATCTTGGACTGTTCCAAAACAACAAAGCATATCAAAATCGGCAACAAACAAAAAGTTATTCTCATTTTAGTGAATTAATGTAAAAATACTTTGAGGGTTCATATCTTCGTACGGGTACCGGTGATTTGGTTGTTACATAACCTTAGCTATACGTGGCTAAAGTGGTTCGCACATGTTTAGTATCATCCTGTATATGGCGCGCAAAAGAACAATTTTTCTTGCTCTCGGCCGACAGACGTGAGGGATTTGATTGATTTCATACTTCCTATTTCTAATTAAATTTTACTAGCTGTTGCTCTTCCAAAAGTCATCGCAAAATTTTCAAATTTTTGAAATCGGTCAAAATCTGGCACACAAAGGCAACTATAAAATCCCGCGGTGGACAACGGGACGAGATATCTCGATTCGACTTTTGCAGACGGGTCGAAAACAGGTGCCGTTAACGCCCTTCTTCTAGTGCCGTATCATGTGATGTTGGCGACCGTTATAGCAAATCGATGTGTTGTTCTTCGTAATGATTCTATCTTGGGAAGATAATGTGGTGGTTTCCCATTTGTCTCTGTAACCGCCACCCACTGCTCTTTAGCAGATATCTTCAGCCGCCTCTCACCTGAGGAAAGCAGACGCTGGTGGAGTAGCGCTCCTGACCTGTAGAACCGTCGGGTCCTGTGCTAGTTTTAGTCTGCTCTGGGTATCTTATCTTCCCTGTACCTGTCATATCTGATGGACTTTCCCCTATCCGCCACCTGAGGGGGCGGCCGATGGAGGACTAGCAACCCCACGCGGGATTAACGCCCTACGGGTCGTAAATATGCCGATATTTTTAAACTCCGCCGTCGCTGAACTTTGGCACTTTAATATTTCTGGCCCTGAAGATGTTTGTTTTCAACAGTGACTTCCCTTACTTAAAATTCAAGAGCCAAATGGTGAGTTTGCTTACTCCCCTCCCGGTGGGTTAACTGGACGTCGCATTGAACTTTTAGCGTTGGATTTTTAAGCCCGCTGACGTTTCAAACCACGTCCAGCGGTAAATCAGACTCTCGGCACTAGAATGAATAGGCGGTTCCTGGTTTAAAAATGTAGTCGTAGCACCTTATAGATCTAATGGGGTGATTTGTTCTAGGTTATATCATCCATAACTAGCTTTAATTCTCGTTTCTTGCTGAAAGTTATGAATCAGTTCCTTGTTAAATGTTTTAAATTAAATTTACAGGTCGTAGGAATAGCTCGCAGAAAAGAAAGAGTAGAAGAGTTGGCAAACAAGCTTAAAGGTAAAAGTGGAAAACTCTACCCCCTCAAAGCTGATGTAAGTAAAGAAGAAGACATTCTGCAGGCCTTTAAATGGATCAAGGAAAATGTGGGACCTGTTCATATTCTAATTAACAACGCGGGGATTGTCAGAGGAAAGGGTCTGATTGATGGGGACACACAACCTTGGAGGGAAGTCTTGAACACCAACGTCCTTGGTTTGTGTATAGCCACGAGAGAAGCTGTAAAAGACATGAGGGCTAACAAAGTTGATGGACATATAATCCACATTAACAGTATTGCCGGTCACATCGTGCCAAATTTCCCAAATTTGAACATTTATCCGGCATCCAAGCACGCTGTAACTGCACTCACAGAAACACTGAGACAGGAATTGAATGCCAATGGCAGCAAAATAAAAATTACGGTAGGTAGTAAGCTTTTAAACAGTTTCAGTTTATCTTTATCGCTCGAGCAGACGTCGTCAGTTATCAGTTACGAGAGACTTTTGAATGATACTGTTTTTATTACCGCTATCAGTTGTCATAATACGTCACTGATTAAAGTCTACTGAATCTTCTGAAACATTAAGGAAAGGCTTGGCCTACATTTGCTAATGATTTGAAAATTCTAGATGTACCCGTTTGTTATATTATATTTCTACCAACAGTTTAAAGTTAAGAACTTTCTGGAAAAAAAAAACTATTTACCCAAATCCTAAATAGTTTCCAGAAGAAATTTTAGTTAAACATTTTATCATTTGTTACATAATTGTTGTTGATACCTGTCATCACAATACGCTTTCATAAAGTAATCTTTCTGTTACATAAATAGTACTTATCAGTTCAAGGTGTTCGTTTACAACATGTGGTCGACACATTATATAAACAAAATAATGCTAAGTGCTAAGCACTTTATTTATTTCCTCGACTCGTTTCGGTAAAATTAAGTGATAAAACCAATTATTGTAATTAAGATATCATCATATGAATATGACATAATCGTTTAAATGTTTAAAATGATAGCTATTGTTCTCTAGGAAATAGTAAAATCTACTCTCAAATACTCCCGAACATTTTGAGAGGTTTGTTGCGGAGTAGCTCGAAATTGCTAAACTATTTCTTGTTACAATCCTGCGATGAACTGAAGCTGAGTTTTGTAGACAACAGATTTTAAGTCATCCCAAAGAAAGAATTTTAATAGGGTCTAAATCTGGAGATTTGCAAGCCATTCAATTTTTCTGAAACGAGTCGGGAAAGTAATATTTGCTACTAATAAATAGCATTTTGTAAGAGCTTTTCAATGACGTACCACAAATATGGGTGTTACTATTTGAAATATTTTTGTTGGAATACATAGAACCTAATGGGTTGAACAGGCAAGGTTACCGTAGGAGTCATACTAATTCTCTTTGCATGTTGTAGAAACTCATTCTAGAAAAGTTCAATACCTATTTTTCTTCCAGAGATATAACACATTATATGTTTTCAAATTGATGTATATATTTTTATGCAATTTATTTTATTATTCATTAGTTATCCCAATACTCATTTGAAATTTTTATATATTAGGGATCATTGACATCTTACTTCTGTTTAAGTGACAAATATCTCTTAAAATGTACAAAAGCGGAGAAAGAGTATATAATCGTTTAATTTAAGGCAAAAGCCGTGAAAACCTACCCATTATTGCGCGAGTGTATCACGAACATTATCTTACGAGAATAGCGCCGAGGGTGTAATTTCTAAACATAGAAACTCCTTACTAAGTGACTACCCTCCATTAAAAAAAGTACAAAAGAATACGTGCCACAAGAGAGCACAATGAAGGTGCTGTGATAAAAACTTTGGATGAAAATCCGCACCCTAGTCAGAATGGGCATGCTTTAGGCATAGGTACCGGCTAACATCAATTCGAGATCCATTCCTATCTTATGATGATAATATGTACAAGATTTAAAAGAAAATGTCTATACAAAATGAAAAGATTGCTGTACTTTCTTTGGAAATCAGCTAAATTTTAATAATACTTGGACTTAACCCTACCAGAGAATGCCCCTTTAATAATAATCTCCTTCGTAATACCCAACCGGAGCTATACAAGAACATGCCATTAAATGTCATTTCTTTTTCAGAAGACTCAATGGAGAACTGTTTTCTAGCTTCCTTTGAACGAGGGTGGTTTATCATTTATTGTTCCTGATATACAAGCATGTGACTTTTAAAGACATTTAAAGCCATTTTATTTCTCAATGTTCCCCTAAAAGGTTAACCCACTTCGTATAACGATGGTCCAGAGCTTGAATGCCTTTAGAAAAAAACTTTTTGTCCTGCACTGCAAACCAATCATTCTCAGCAGCCACCAGCTCTTCATCGTCCGAAAAATGAATTGCTCGAAGATGTTCTCTTAATTTGGGGAACAGGTGAAAGTCACTCGAGGCTAGATCTGACGAATATGGTAGTTGTTCTACAATTTCAAAACCAGCATTGCAGATGGCAGCTATAGATATACAGCTCTTGTGAGCGGGAGCGTTGCCTTGGTGGGACAGAACGCGTTTAATTTTCCACGCCATTTTTCTTTATAGCCTCACGAACTTTTGGTATGTGTTTTGCGTAATAGTCTCTCGTTATTGTGTGACCACGTGGTAAATAACCAACAAGAAGAACTCCCTTCGAGTCCTAAAACATTGTCGCCGTTATCTTTCAGGCCGATGAAGACACACGAAACTTTCGTTGGGGCATTCCATACTCTGCCGTTTCGACTGTGGATCAAAGTGATGAACCCAGGCTTCATCTACATTTACAAATCTTTGTCCATTAATAGCCGGCATCAGTGAGAAACCTGGCCCGCTTCTGATCAGGTGAAAACATTTTCGAAATTTATCGTGCGCAAATTTTTTTCAGACCCAATTCCTCGTGTAAGATTTTCTCAACGCTTCCAACAGAAAAGCCATATGTCTGAACATATATTATATACCATATTATGGACCAAATCAATGTTTTCTTGAGTGACAACAGTTTCTGGTGATCCCGCACCTGGTACATGTTCACACAACTTCCTTCCTGATTTTAAATCCCAGCACCAATTCTTAATTACTTGATATGATGGGAAATAATCACCCAATACTTCGGGCTTGTCATTATATATTTCCTGAGGTGATAGACCCTTCTTAAATAGGTATTTTATCACAGCCCTTGTCTCGAATTTTTCCATTTCAACAAAATTACTACCACCACAGTAATATTAAATGTATAACTTTTATATACAACAAAAAAGGCACCTGCTACTTGGTATATATTGATGTTAATAACTGACGTTCCTAGGAAAAAAATTGTCAGTCAATGCCTCGTATTTTAGGGACAATAACTGATGAACCATCTTCGTAATACCGTACAGGAGCTGTTAGAGAATGTACCTTTAGATAGACAGATATTATTTCTGGTTTCAAACATACCATGCCCCACTACATTATAACCTACAGTTCTGTGAACAATCTCGATGTTATCGCCTCTATTGAATAAAAAACTTCTGATTTTAGAATATATGGATTATTTTATATGTACTTCACTTGATATTTCATTACTTTTTTGAAAAATTCTCCATCACGCCTTTCACATTCCTTAGATATATTGCTTTCATTAGATATTAGTTTATGTTTTATTAAATAAAGCATCTCATACTACATATTTTTAAACATAGTGACAATTTATTTCATCATTTTGCGGTTGCCGAAGTCGTCAGATCGTTAGTCACAAATCGCAAAAATAAAATTTTAATACTGAGAAAGTACAATTTCCATGTTTAAAAAATGTTTTAGAGCATCAGTCCTGGAGGTGTTATAACTGAGATTGCTCAAGCTGGTGGTGCTGCTGCAAGCCCAGATTTGGAGGAATTCTTTAAAACGGCTCCCATGTTAAAATCCGAAGATATTGCAGATGCTGTTTGCTATGTTTTGTCAACTCCACCTCATGTTCAGGTAAAAATTGAATATATTAGCTAGATCTATCCCTCTGTTAAACTTATTTATTTTATTTTGCAGATTCACGAATTAACAATAAAACCAGTGGGGGAACAATTTTAGGAATTTCCTCTCCACGTTTATTAGTGTTTAATGTGATGATGTTAATGTTCATTAGTTTAGGAATCTACGAACAAATTGATATTGCTGTAAAATTGTACAAAATAAATGTTCCATTAATTATATCTTACTTTGATTGGTTAAGAAGTTTCCATGAATTATTATTCCTTGAATAAAAGCAAAGCAAATGAACTGTGTACTCGTGGATAAACTCTTACAGAAGGTTCGCTGTAAACACGGCGGGAGTACCAAAATATAATTATTCTGTATTGCTTCTGTCACGGCAATGCCCAAGAAGTAGCATGGGAATATCAAAGAAGATTTCCAAATAGACATCATCCTGATCATAAGGTATCTAGCAGGGTGTTTTGAAGATTTGCGGAAACAGGCACAACACTCCCTCGTTTTCCAGGTTATATTGATGGGGGTAATGTTGAAGAGGAGAATGATTAATATAGACTCAGTCGCTGATAATCCAACAATCAGCACTAGGCGCATTTCTGCAAATATGGAACTATCACAAAGTTTTGTTTGAAGAACATTACACTGAGACATGCCATCGGTACCATCCTCAACGCGTACAAGCACTGCATTTAGGAGATGCCGAACGTTTGCTAAAGTTTTTCCGCTGGCTTCTCCATCAAGCGGCTGAAAACCCTGACCTAAAGTCAGAAATAAATTCTTCTGTCTTATGGCCAGATGAGGCATTTATTGAAAATGGAATTAATAACCATCATAATATGGTCTGTAGAAAATCCACGTATCACCTTACTGCCAATACAAATAACACCTGAACGAAGAAATGCAAACCGGTAGGCAGATTTTTAGGGGTACAATATTTGATTTCATTGAAAATGTCCCGCTTAATGTAATACAAAAAATGTGGTATCAGCATGACGGTGCACTACCTCATCGAGGAAGGGAAGTAGTAAGATGGGTCAATAATCACTTTCTTGGCAGACGGATTGGTTTTTGTTTATATAATAAGGTTCTTGGGATCAGCCATGCAAAAACTATACACAGAACTGTTCACTTGACACTATAATCGCATTGAGAAGGCATTCCGACGAATAACTTTAATCACTAATGTTTTCTTGGGTAGTTCGCATTTTAGTTCGATTTTTCTCCTGTTCCATGGTGGGTAGGCCCAGGACATTCGCCGAGATTATCGTGGAAGATCCTAATACATTTTTTGATAAATTGTTCAATTGCAGCTCTCTGTGGATTTGAGTAATACGTACAAACCATGGTGAGTTGGTGACAATTGGTAGAATTTCATTTTGAAATACTTGCAACTTTTTTATCGGGTTCTTGCGGTTTATTATCGGATATAACTGTGATAACCTTACTAGACATTCATTCAGCTTCTTGTTTAAATGTAGTCTCCCAGTTAGGTGTCTATCTAGATAAACTCCCCAGATACTTCACTCCGGGCACGACTTTCCATGGTATGGGTTGGTCATTTATTACTAAGTTGTTCGGGGTAGCAGGTCGTTGCTGGGTAATGATTTTTGATTCGCATTTTGAAGAGCTGAAGTTTACTTCCCATTTCTTGAGCCAGTCGTTTAATTCGTTTAAGATTTCTTGGAGTTGTTGGACAGCTCGGATTGCAGTGTCATCTGGCTCCTCAGGCTTTCGACAAAATCTGGCACCCGGACAGGGACTGATTCGGAACTTAAATAAGCTATTACCCAAACAGTATGCTGCACTGCTGGAGTCGTATATAACAGGTAGACTGTTCCGTATAAAATAAGAAGATGAATATTCAGAGCTAAAAGAGGTAAAACACGAGTCAGTGACGGTAGTGTGTTGGGACCGACACTGTATCTCCTCTACACATGTGATATGCCACAGATCAGCAATATCAAGACTACTACATTCGCAGATGATACTGCAATCCTGGCAGAAAGGCAACAGAGAGACTCTAAAAAGCAAATACCAGATAGCCAGATGGACGAAGAAATGGAAGATCAAGTTGAACGAGGACAAGTCTACTCAGACACCTGTATCTATTAATAACTGCGTGATACTATATGCAAACACGGAAAAGTATTTGAGTACGACTCTTGGTACTAAACTGCACTGGATAGAACACGTAAGATAGAAAAGGGAAGAGCTGGACCTGAAAAACCGAAAATTGTATTGGCTCTTGGGACGCAACTCCCAACTATCAATAGCCAACAAAGTTAATATATACCAACAGATCTAAAAGCCAGACTAGGTTTATGGCATTCAACTTTGACGGTGTGGCAAACATTGCCATATAAATAGCATACAGAGATTTCAGAACATGGTATTACGCAACATAGTGAATGCCCCGTGGTACGTACGTAACAGCGACACTCATCGCTATCTTGGTATCCAAGATGTTGTTATTGAGATCAAACGATTTGCAACAAAGCATTAATTGAGACTCCATAATCATGCCAATCACGAAGCGATCCAGCTCCTCGACACTAATAAATTGGTCAAAAGATTGAAGAGAACTAAACCTTCTGAACTAGTGTAGTGTGTGAGTTAAAATTCAAAGTATGTAAGTGTAGCGCCCCAAACAATCAAAGAAAACTCTTGGACACCACTGGGTGAACAATCGGTTTTACGTGTACTTGTAGCTTTTTTTTTATTAGCCCTCATCATCCCATTGTTGGGCAAGGGCCTCCCCCATAAGGGGGGTTGTTGATCTACTCTCCCATAGTGATCAATCCTCGTGGGAGAGAGGCGCCGCGTTAACGCAACCTTCGGGTCACCCATCCAAGTACTGACCAGGGACCACGCTCTCCTAATCGTACGTGAACGGGCATAGCTTATATTAGCAAAAATTAACGGTTAGTCTGTTAGACTAGTTTTAGTAACAGTGCGATTCTTATAGATTCTTTTATTAATAAAAAAAAGTGCATACATTGCAATGGTAGAATCCGTTGGGCGTGGAATATCGTGCACGAACACATTATACAGGATTGGTCCCATAAGAGATCCTTGTGGTATTCCGACCAATATATCTTTGGTTGTTGAGACTATAGCGATAATTCAGACTTTCAATTTTCTATCTATCTTCCAGAAAAGACTTGATTATTAGCAGGAGATAGTGCGGTAAATCGAGATTAACCAGTTTATACAACAATCCATCAAACCAGACCCTATTAAATTGCTATGTCTAGAAAAGCTATATGTAGAACTAATAACAAACTAACAGAAGAAATACCTATATCAACAGGCATACGACAGGGAGAGCCCCAGTCCGCTACTTTTTAATGTCATTATTATTAAATCCGTTAAAGAGATGAGAGGAAGATACAGGTTGGGGAATAGTAGGTTCAAGATACTCTCCTACGCAGACGATGCAGTAATTGCAGCAGAAAACAAAGACGATTTAAACACATGATTTTTAAATTTAAAACAACTGCCAAAAAACTTCACATGAAAATATCAATAGAAAAAACGCAGTCCATGATAATCTCCAAAGATCCAATAGGTGTAAATTGGCCATATATGACAAAGCAATAACACAGGTTATGAGCTTTACCTATCTAGGTATAGAAACGTCCAGCAACATAAACATCAATCAAGAGACAAGAAAACTATCAAATAAAGCTGCAGCCGTGTCCGGCTGTCTCCACAGACATGAAACGATAGAATAAATATATAACTATTGAAAATAAAGTACGAATATGCAAAACGTCTGTGAGGCCTGTATTGACGTATGCAGCGCAGACACGAGCCGAAAGAGCAAAGTCTAAGCAAGCAATGAGATCGATCGGAAGGAGAACGTTAAGAACTGTAGCTAGACTCACTCTATGAGATAGAGTGAGAATTAAGATCATCAGAGAAAGATGCGATACTCAAAACATCGTTAGCTGGCGTGATCACGTTGACAGAATAGATGAGGAACGACTAGCAAAATGGGCGAAGATAAACACAAAACGAACAGACTGCTGAACATCGGTGTCTCAATATTAGTACGAAAACACCCCCAACCAAGATGAGGCGAAATGGAATTAATAGGATATCATCCTATGAGAAGAAGAAGAAGAGGAAAAGCTACTTCCGTGTGTTCTGTGCGCTCAAATCCTCTTTCTATGGTTTCAGTTGTCCTTAATAATTAATGGTTGGTTGAATGTTTCGATCTAAAACCAAACTAAAAAGCCGGAGTTGTATTCTTCATTGAAAATTCTATGTTCAGTCTTGCAAGTACAGCTTCCTCTAGAATGTTAGACGCGACAGGTAAAAGGCTGATTGGCCTATAATTTGTTGGTTCTTGAGAATTCTTTCCGGTTTCGTTAAACATTAAGATATGCGTTTTTTTTCAAGGTGTTCGGGAAGTACCCTATTCTAAGGCAGGACTTAACTATGGCTTTTATATAGCAGATTGGTCCTGAGCGACCCATTATTTGGCCGCTACAATCACCGTATTTAAATGCCTTGGATTTCTATCTTTGGCGATACCCGAAGCAAGTAGTCTACAGCGTTGAAGTGGCAACAGAAAAAGCATTGCTGGGGCGCATACAACACGCTTCAAGCATTATTGGATATGACCAAAATATCATGGCTCGCTTTCATGATTCCCTTTCCGTCGATGTCATACGTGTATTAGAGCAGGTGGACTACATGCTGAACATTTAATTTAAAATAAAATAATATGCAGCATCCAGTACAAATTAGGTCTAAAGATCAATTACAATAAATAAAAATCCTAACCACACAAGATATAAATGCAATAGACATAGATAACTCAAGCATAGAAACAGCCCCATCATACATATACCTAGGACACAATATAATGTTAAAAGATGAAAACCAAGAAGCTGAGATAGGAAGACGAACCAGATTAGGTTGGATAGCATTGGGCAGACTATCACACATCTTATATTCCAAATCATTTAATAGAAAGCAAAAGGCCAAAGTTTTCGACATGTGTGTTATACTCGTACTTCGCTATGGCATGGAAACAGTAACGTTTACCAAAAGAATCATCCACCACCTAAAAAAAAACACAAACTGCCATGGAAAGAAAAATGTTGGTAATACAGTTGAGTGAAACTATAAAATGTATAAGAAACAAACAGGAGTTAAAGACCTAACCGAATTTATCACAAAATAAATATGGTCATGGGCGGAACACATTATGAGAACAGGAGACGAAAGATGGACCAAATGAGTCATAGAATGGAGACCAAGACTAGGAAGAAGGAGGGTGAGAAACCACCACTGCGATAGGTGGACGATATTAGGAAAGTGGCTGGGAAACAATGGCATAGACAGGAGAAGAAAAGGGGAGACCTACGTCCAACAATGGACAAAACAGGGTTGAAGAAGAAGAAGAAGAAAGGGCCGCGTAAGTTGCTAAAAGTAGCAATGATGATTTTAGCAATAAATTAAATTCCGAATTTCAGTATATCAAATTGGCATATGAAATAGAAAACTAAGGATGGCTTCCGTTTATAGAAGCATTACTAATATGAAATAATTGTCAAAGATTAGAATTCAAAGTTTATAAGAGATAAATCATTGTCAAAATATTTAATACCAATCACCCAAATCGTTGCTACTAATACCAAATGCTGGTTTTTTGTTACAGATTATTCCCTTTTTATTAAATCAGAACATATTCCGAATTGAATACGGATACAACAATAATATTGCTTCTTAGAATGGTCTGTCTGCAAACATTATCTTTTAAAGGTCTTGATAATAAATAAGTAAATTTCAAAATCGTATATTTTGCAAACAATACTTTGTTAGAAAACCCTAAAGATAAAGTGGAAAAGTTGGGGATTTACGAAATTGACTGTTTTCACTGTAATCAAAACTACAGTGGGCAAACTAAACATCCCCCATTTAAGAATATTATGCAAACATCGCCCTCTTCCGTAAATCATTTATTAATGTGATCTGAATATTCTTGAAAATAATTTTTATTGGCAAATATACACAGGCAGTTTGTTACAGTTATGGGAGAGGGATACTACCATATAATATGAGACGTCTACGTAAAGTTACTCATTTTAAACTATTCTAAGAAATTGTTATTTGAATGTATCAGATTCTGTTGTATAATACACATATCATATCTTATAAACGTACACAATAAATTGTGTTTATTTATCTATAGATACTCACAGAAGTTTGCAACCTTATGCTCCTAAAATTGTGCCAACTCACAGTAATATTTCGTGACCTACTGGCCAGCATAATTATGTAAATATAAAATAATCTCCCCTACCAATTGAATATTTAGATGTATCCTAATTGACAATATGAACAGTTCGTTGTTACGCGTCGCATACGCAGGATCAGGTTTTACTGCAAACTTTTCGAGATGGTTGTTTCAATGGAACGCTGGAAAGGCAAAGTTGCTGTTGTAACTGGTGCAAGTTCAGGAATTGGAGCTGCAATTGCAGAGCAACTTGTTGAAAGGGGACTTAAAGTCAGTAAAACATCTACATTGGATTTTTTCAGTATTCTATGCAGAAAGGATAATCAAATATTTCCGATCGGTCATTCATAAAGGGACGATTTCCAATCTTATTGACTCTGTAATTTTTGTGGCTAACAATTCTTAGTAAATGTGCTTATGCAAGTTTTATTGGATTAGATCTCGTGTGTAGTTTAAAATTATTAACTAACTCCTCCTTAAACGTCCATGCCGAAAAATATTCATTGCAGGGATTGATTTACGTTAAATTTGTAGGTCGTAGGAGTAGCTCGCAGATACGAAAGAGTAGAAGAGTTGGCAAACAAGCTGAAAGGCAAAAGTGGAAAACTCTACCCCCTCAAGGCTGACGTAAGTAAAGAAGAAGATATTCTGCAGACCTTCAAGTGGATTAAGGAAAATTTGGGACCTGTTCATATTTTAATTAACAACGCGGGGATTGTCAGAGGAAAGGGTCTGATTGATGGGGACACAGAACCTTGGAGAGAAATCTTGAACATCAACGTCCTTGGTTTGTGTATCGCGACGAGAGAAGCTGTTCAGAATATGAAAGCTAACAAAGTCGATGGACATATTATTCACATTAACAGTATTGACGGTCACACTGTCCCGAATTTCCCAAATCTCAACATTTATCCTGCATCCAAGCACGCTGTAACTGCACTGACAGAAACACTGAGGCAAGAATTGAATGCTAATGGCAGCAAAATAAAAATTACGGTAGGTAATAGGTTTTTAAAAGGTTTCAATTGATTTAAATCTCTTGAGCAGATGTTGTCAATTATCAGTCACGATGGACTTTTGAACGACACTATCCTGCTATCGGTGATCATATTCCATTGCTGAGTACCGCTCACTACCTCTTATTAAAAATTAAGGAAATGTTTGTCCTACCGATGCTTTGGAGAGTCTTGGGGTGTTCTTTATCAACAGTTTAATGTCGAAGCCCTGCTCAAAAAGCAAGATAAGCTCATTCCATAAACTGATTTAACCTAAACCAGTTCTACATTGAGTTTAACTCGTTAATTGATAAATCTGAAGTGACATAGCGACACCAGTTTACTGTGTACCCAATTTACTGAGTTAACCACTTTACTGTGTTAACCAGTTTACTGTGTCAAACTGGTTAACGTATTTGGATCTGTCACTGGTGTTACTAACTTACACAAGCACATTACTAGAAATTACTTAGATTGTACTAATGACATTCTGGTAGACATCAGTTTTTATCTAGTGTGTGCAACTGTGGAGAAATTTACCAACCAAACAACAGTATAGAACATTTATATCAACAAATAGGGTATGAAGAGTTATTTCAAAGTTTGCTACTTACCTGTACGAAGATATAACGGCGGTGAAATTTCATATTTTCGAGGTATTCGGCAGAGAAATATCTCCAGCAACAGGCGGGAGTTCAACTATTTTGGAAGTTATCAAGAATCATGTGTGCAAAATGAACCAACTTGAATAAAGAAAAGCAAGTGCGCCCGTATGAAGACGGGTCCAAATTTTACAAAAGTGCTGTGTCTGTATTGTTTATTTATTTTATTTTATATTGCTAATGTGTTTGGTTATTCTTATATGAACAGGAAACATAAACAATTTGACTAAATTTGATTGATTTCGCATACGGTTTAACATAATTTGTAATTCATGCTTCAACTTTTTGCACCCCTGCACTGTAGTTTAAAATGCAAAGATCAAAAGGCGCTATATTTGAATTTATCTCAATGAATGCGTCTATTCCTGCTCCTCAAGTTGAAAAAGGCACCCAAAACAAGGTGTACGCAGAAGGGACGTTAATTTTCCAGAGATTACATCAATGTTGTTTTTATAATACCAAATTAAGTAATAAATTTGAAAAACGTTGAAAAATCACCAATCCAACGCGTGCTTCCTGTCAGTATGGCATAGTAGTAAAAGATTAACTTTGTAATGAGATCTTTGAGTTCGAATCCTCCCTTCCGCTTTATTTTTTTTAATTACTTTTTTATGAAAAATGTTAAACTTCCGTAATTCCAACTGTGTTATATTCTCTAAATATGCATCATACAAAAATACATGCATTGCTGGGTTTCATAAGCAACTACGTAATAAAACAGTATTATTTAATTGTTAAATTTACCGTTACACATTTAATAATAACAATTAAGTTGTTAATTATCATCGCAAGCAAAACTTTAAATTAATTCCAATGTTCGAATGAATTACCATCTGCATTCAAAGAGTAACCCAAATGATTACGAAATTTTTTCCGCAGTTGAGCAAGCGTTCTTGATGTAATTCATCTACAATATTCAATATTGGTTGTTGTGTATTTAGAGAATAATAACTAATTGGATTTATAAAAATAAAACGTTTATCATAAAAAAATAATTAAAAAGGTAAAGTAGACAGGAGGGATTCGAACTCCCTAAGATCGCATTACAAAGTCAATCCTTTACCACTACGCCACGCTGACAGCAATCGCGATTTGGCTTTGGTGGTATTGCTACACTACAAGTATAAATATTTTCGAAGTTTTTCAAATTTATCATTTAATTTGGTATTATAAAAATAATAAATTGATGTAATCTCTGAAAAATTAACGTCCTTTCTGTGTACACATTGTTTTGGGTGCGTTTTTCAACTTGGGGAGCAGGAAACTGACGAATTCCACAAACGTATGTATTTTCCCTATGGAGCGCATTCAAAGTCAGCACACCTTGTATATATATATATATATATACAGGGTGTTTCGGCATTGCACGACACTATTTTAGGGATGTGTTCTCCAGCACGAAATAAACACAAAAGTTCATACAAACATATGGCTCAAATTAATTTATTACCGAGATATTGAAAGTTAAAGATAAGTAGCTATAAGTCCGAAGTTGATTAAACATCTGTCATTAAATCTGTTGATTAGTGTTAAGTAACCTATTTTACTAGTTTATGCCCGTTTTCGTGTGAGTTAATAGTACTTTGAAGACTCTTCAATTTGTTATTGTCATGGAAGACATCACAAATTTGTTCAGTTTTGCATAACAAACAGATATGCTTTTAATTTATGGCGAGGTACGTAAAAATGGCGCTGCTGCTGTTCGAAGACACCATGAAACATTTCCCACTAGAAGGATACCAAGTTCTAAAACGTTTGAAGCCATTGAAAGACGCCTTAGCGACACTGGCACGCTAAAGTCTGAACGAATAAACGCTGGTCGGCAAAGATTTCAACGAACTGCAAACGTTGAAGAAGGGATACTCAATGCTGTTCAGTTATCTCCTAGTACTAGCACCAAAAGACTGTCACTATGTTTCAATGTATCATGTACAAGCGTATGGCGAACATTGCTTGAGCAACAATTGTATCCATTTCACGTTACGACGGTGCAAGATCTGTTACCGGAAGATTATAACAAGCGCAGAAATGTCTGCCAATGGTTAATTCGACAACGCACAAGAGATCCTAACTTCCTGAGCTGCCTGCTGGTTACCGATGAATCATGTTTTACAAGCAATGTTATTACTAATTTTCGAAACACCCATACTTGGAACAAAGAAAACCTTCGTACAACTGCTAGTATGCATTACCAACATAACTTTTCATTAAATGGCTGGTGTTGTCTTTTTCGTGACAATCTCATAGGCCCCTTCTTTTTACCAACAAAGTTTTCGGGAATATCTTACTTGTATTTTTTGCAAAATGTAGAAGACATTCCGATTGCCAATAGGCAGAGGATGTGTTTTATGCCTGACGGTGCCCCTGCTCACTTTTCTCATATTATCGCTAATTATTTAAACATAACATATGGTAATCGATGGGTTGGTCGAAACGGACCTGTTAAATGGCCACCACGATCTCCTGATCTAAAGCCATTAGATTATTTTGAGTGGGGCTGGATGAAGTTATGGTTTATTCTACGTCTATTGGCACACCAGAAGAGCTAAGGAATCGCATCGTGGAAGCAGCAGCAACTATCAAGGGTCTCCTGATGTTACAAGGCGTGCCAGAGAAGCATGGATTAGTCATGCTGAATGCTGCATTCAACAAAATGGAGACCACTTTGAACAGTTACTCTGAATGTTTTATTTTTAAATACATATCTTTAACTTTCAATATCTCAGTAATAAATGAATTTGAGCCATATGTTTGTATGAACTTTTTTTTGTTTATTTCGTGCTGGAGAACACATCCATAAAATAGTGCCGTGCAATTCCGAAACACCCTGTGTATATATTGTAAACGTGGGTATATGTGTGTGTGTGTGTGTGTCAGTTTCTTCTTCATTACTGTCAGTGAAAAATTCTCAGCTACATCTTTTACATTTCTTAGGTATGTAATTTTCGTTCATTAGATATTAATTTGTTTTCCCAATCTAATAAAACACCGGAAACTAGTTTTTCTTCGTGTGATCATGCTTAGATTGTAGGTTTTTTAATCAGTTAGATTTCATGTTGCCAGGAAAATAGAATTGTTTACCAAAATCGGCGCTTCTCTTATAATCAGAAAAAAATAAAAATTTGAATACTAAGGATACAATACGATACAAGTTCCATTGATCAATAAAAATGATTTTTTAGAGTATCAGCCCTGGAGGTGTGATAACTGAGATTGCGCAAGCTGGTGGTGTTGATGCAAGCTCAGATTTGGAGGAATACTTTAAAAGTGCCCCCATGTTAAAACCCGAAGATATTGCAGATGCTGTTTGCTATGCTCTATCAACTCCGCCTCATGTTCAAGTAAAAATTGATAATATTAACTAATTCATATTTAAGTTAAATCTGTTTGTTTTTATTTTTTAGATTCACGAATTGACAATAAAACCAGTGGGGGAACAATATTAGATATTGTCTATCTACATTTATTAATGTTTAATATGATGATGTGGTTGTTTATTAGTTGTGCAAAATACATTTTACATTAATTAGCTTTTTATTGAATTTTATGATTGAAAACCATCTCTGACTTATTATATCTAGAATAAATGCAAAGCAAATGAATTATGGGGTTTTATTTCAACATCTAACATCATAATGGTCAAATGTGTAGTTGTAGTAAATGCAAGCAAAAACCTTTTATTTTAAAAATATAAGTAATCGCTGCACAAACAAATGTTTAAGTAAATTTTGAGTACATTTGTTTGAGTTGGGGGTTCCTGTTTGACACCTCCGTTGTAGGTCGATTTGGTTGTAAGTTGAGTTTAACACAAAATGTATGTTCAGCAAATCAAAATTACTCATTAACTGACAACCATTCATTATGGAGACAAGTCAAACAGATTACTAAGCAACCTCCTGCCACCTCCACTCTGGAGGTTAATAACATTATATACTCCAGTGATGCCGAAATGTGTGAAACCCATGCAGATCACCTAAGAATGTTTTTACCACGCACAACAACAGGAATAATGTTGAAAATACACATCACCTTAAGAACTACGTTGTAAATGATTTACCAGACACCCCGGGGGGATAAATTGCAAAACCCCCACAGAAAAGATGGAGCTCATCAAAAAGTCTGCATATAAACAATCTCAGGGACACAATCTCATCATTAGTTTTGTCCTGAAAAACTCTCTCTCTAAAAGCCAGCTGCTATATAGCAGCCATATTTAATTCCTGCTCTAGAATATGGTACTTCCCGAATACCTGAAAAAAGTACATATCCTGATGTTTAACAAACCCTCAAGAGCCCAAAAATTATATCTAGTGTATTTGTCTGAGGTTTGAACCATAAAGGAAGGCCTCGTAGTCGCAGTGTCTGAAGCAGAGGGTGGTTGTACTTCCATGCTCTCATCGCTGCTGCTGGTGCTGGTACTTTTCTTTCGTTTTAAATTCATTGCAAAAAATAAAATATAACTTTTACTAAACGTTGGCGTGGACGCGACATAGCACATGCAAACGTAGATACCCAAATAAACGTCAATACTTATAATTCTTACCAAAAAACATTCTAATATCCATTTTTGTATAATTTGTAATAAAGTAGATGACACGAAACAACCAACTTTACTCTCGTACAAATTGCACACACTTGTGACCCTTGAGTGAATGTAACTGAACTGTAACCGAAATTTGCGCGCACTTATATACGTACGAGGTAAATAGCTCCTGGAACGTCCTCGTTGTTGATGCGTCGTGGAATGAGACGAGATTATTTTAGAAAGCTCCTTGTTGCCACGAGCTAACTATACATCCATCTGTGACGTCATAAGAACCACAACCTGTTCGTGTTATAATACACGCCCGCGGTGGTAACCTTCTAACTCCTAAGATGCTGGTCTGGCTCACGGGAGACTCAAAGACAGAGGATGGTATAGGAGAGGGCGTTGTGGTGAATCACGGAGAATGAAACGTTCGTTCTTACTAGGTAGATACGTTATAGTATTTCAGGCCAAGGAGTTGACTTGTGCTTATAAATCTAGAAAGAAGCTTACTAATGAACTTGTACATATCTCACATATCTCAACACTAAGACCGCTGTCCTAGCTTTGGAAAGTTTTAAGGTATCTTTGCAGCTGGTATCTGAATACCCATCGCAGTTGACGAAAGTCTACAGATAGAGTCCGCAAAGTCGTGGTGGACACCAGGCTATAGTAAGCAGTGCTGTTGGTAACGTACCTGTGGCTAGTTAGCCAAACGGGGTGCCAATGGGTACTCGCCTACACCAGAACCAAGTCGTAGGATACCGTATTGCAAGGTAAAATTAGAAACGATGAAATGTGTTCTGATCAGGGTCTTTCCTGAATGGGACTAAGACAAGCCAAATTCCGTACCGGATAGATATCGCTGCCGACGTCAACAGAGCTTTTAGAATTCAGCAACAAGCAAATCATGATGACGACGGGATACTTAAAGAGATAGATCTAGAGATCTACTGCCACCTTGACAAACACCATAATCGGTATCAAAAATGATCCTTGTTGCAGGTTATGCAGGGTAAATAAGGAAACTGCCCAGCACAATTTATGAGAGTGCATTAAACTGATGACCCTGTGACGCAACCACTTTGGATCCATGGCTCATCTTTACAGGCCGAGTCTTAGCGTTTATGGTTGGCATCGACCACTTCAAAGATGTAATTCAATAGACCCCTGGCCTGAGCGCTGCGCGATTTATCACCGCAACGCAGAATAAGGAGACTAAGACTGTAGCGTAGTTTACCATTATAGTGTTCAGTCTGTATTTTAACCAGTTCCATTCTCAGCAAAATATATTTACCTATATACGAGTTCAGCCGTGGCGCAGCGGTTAGTGCAATAGATGGCTGCACTGAGGAATCTGGGTTTGTTCCTAGATGCAGGAACATTGCTTTTTCCACAGCAGTCTCACCTCAGAAGGAACTGAGAAACCACTGTGGTATTTCCGCCTAGAGCACCTTCTCTGGAGAATAAGTGCAACAAGTCTAGGTCAGGTATAGGAGCAAAGTGCACCATGCTTTCATTGAGAACCAAAGGACTACAGAGAGAGATCGTGCGAAAAGAGCTAGAGAAAATGCTAGAACGATTTCCTGTGGTCTGCTCCCGTTGGGATGGTGCCAAAATCCAATAACGAGGTGAGAGTGTGCGTGGACTACCGGAGGCTAAACCAGGTGAGAAACAGTTCAGATACCCGATGCCGTGTCATGGACAAGAATACTAATATGTGAAGTGTTCCTGAGAATCGGGACCCCAAGACAACTATGCAGTGATAATAAAACCCAGTTCGTCAGCGCCATAATGCAGCACGTGTCCCGTTACCTAAATATCAAGCAAAATCTCACTCCGGTATACTACCCGCAGGCAAACCCTGTAGAAAGATACAATAGAGATTTAAAGTCGCAACTGGCCATCCTGGTCCAAAAAACACACGACCACTGGCTTTAGAAGTTGCCAGTAATTTGTTTTGCGAAAACAAGACCCTGTGTCGGTGTACCGGACACACCACCGCTTACTTGACGTTTGAACGCAAGCTCCAAACAACTAATCACGTTGCTGGGGATCAACGACCCATAATACCAGCCGATACCTTCTTGCCCATTGTGACCCCGCATTTTTTAAGACTAACAAATACATTAAGGAAGGCTTAATCCCGACAAAAAATGCCCAAGACCGAAGGAAAAAGAACAGTGACCAGGGAAGACGCGGCAGCCCGCCTTTGCAACCAGGTGACCCGGTCTGTGTAATTACCCACCCTATAAGCAACACAGCAAAAGAGATATCTGCAAGGTTTGCTCTCCGTAGGGACGAACCCTACCGCATTCTTCAGCAGGCCTTCGCCATCACATTTGAAGTCGTTTCCATGGACAATCCAGGCCGAGAAGAAGAACCTTTGCCTACCCCGGTCCTGCCCTTGAGGAAGAGAGGAAGACCGCCTAACAGAAAATGAAGCTACCATCAGTACGACTCTCCTGAACCATTCGTCGGGACGCCTTTCTAATTCAGAAGTGGAGTCTGTAACAAGGCTGTAAACTGCCTAAGTCAAAACCCACTTAACTAGGTCTACCACCCTGTACAGACACACTACGAGCGCCAACCTACCACAACTCCCTGTAGAAGGAGTAGCCCACACTTCTCGCTAGTAGTAATACAGTCATCCCCGGAAAACAGCAAGCCGAACAAACTCAACACTCACTATACCTGATCTAAATGTGTTTTACATTAACCAGTGGTTTAGAGATTATCATACCTGCTCTGTATTTATATTTGATGTAATGCTGTGTTATATTGTGTTGTGTATCCTTACCGATTAATATACAACTATTTTGCTACTGCAAATAGACAATTTTTCCTCTTTAAGGGTGGGAACTTTATTTAATTATAGACTCCAATAACAATACCCATAGTCCAAATTATTGTTATCAACACAAAATGCAGGTTCTAATTTTGTAGGTTGCAGATTATTCATTTATTATTAAATCCAAATATATGTCGAGTTGAATACCGATACAACAATAATATTCCTTTTTACAATGGTTTTCTTGCAGGCATTATCGATAATTTATAGGAAACGTAAATTAAAATTTAATGTGTACGTTCTTGCAGACTTCCAACTTTGAAGAAAATATTAAACTTTTTATCAACATTCTGTCCTATCTTTTAACCAAAGGTCTTGATAAGATGTGAAAACAATTCAATTTCAAAACTGTATTTTTTCTAACAATTCCTTTGCGAGTAGATTAGTATTAGCGCTACATTGTTGATTTATATGCAACTTTTCTTCGGAAGTATTCCTTCGTCAAAATTTTCTTAAGGATATGTTTCCCTTCATAAATGTGTGTCCACTATTTAAGAATATTACGCAAATGTTGCCCTCGTGAGTGCATTTATTAATGTGATCTGATTATTCATAACAATAATGTTGATTCGTAAATATACACAGGCAGTTTATCGTGTGGAAAGCCATGCGATTTTTTTAACGCTCTACCTTACATTGTCCTACGTCTCCATAGAGTAACTTATTTGAAACTGATATGAAATATTCTAATTCGAATTTAACAGATCCTGTTGTACGAGGAGGGTCAAATATAACCCGGAATTTTATTCTTAGAACCAAACGAATGGCCCTAGCCGCAATTCCTTCTTAACATTCTTGCAATGGGATATCTAGAAGGCGTGCCACTTCAATTGTTTTTTTTTAAGTAATTGTCAACATGACAGAGCAGGCAGTTCATGTTTCCCTTGAGCAATGCACAATAGTTAGATTTCTTGTGAATGAGGGTGCCAAACCAAGTGATATTTTGCAAAGAATTCAAGCACAATATGGGGAATCCACCTTATCGAAAACCCAGGTGTTTCAATGGTGTAAGAAGTTTAAGAGATTGAGTCTAGAGTGGCGCCACTCAAACTCCCCAAAACCGAAAAAAGCGAAGGTTGTGCCTTTAGCCGGTAAAGTAATGGCCACCGTCTTTTGGGATAGTGAGGGTGCTCTGTTGACCGATCTTTTTAGAGAACGACGAAGGAGAAACCGTTCAATCAAGAGTGTCATTCTCCTGCATGATAACGCCCGACCTCATACTGCCCGATTGACTACAAATGTCCTCGAAAAAATGCATTCAGAGGTTTTTCTATATTCACCTTATAGTCCGGATTTATCACCATGTGATTTCCATCTCTTTGGACCGCTGAAAGAGGCATTGGGTGGCTCAAAATTTCAAGACAATGATGATGTTGCCGAGTTTGTGCATGAGTGGCTTCGCGCCCAACCAAAGACATTCTATAAAAGTGGCATTATGAAACTCCCACAACGATGGCAAAAGTGCATAGACTTAGAGGGTGAATACGTGGAGAAATAGTGTAAAAATTATATGCTTATTGCAGTTAAATAAAAAGTTACAGCCAAATTCCGGGTCATATTTGAACTCTCCCCGTATAATTTATTTGTCATAACTTATAAACGTACGCAACAAAATTTAATTATTTATCTATTGATATCAACAAAATTTTGCAACCTCATACTCGTAATATTGAGCCACGCACAGTCATATTTCGTGACCGATTCTATTGGTCCAGCACAATTATGTAACTATAAACTGAATTCCCCTCCCAATTGATTATTTAGCTGGTTCTTAATTTACAAGGTGGAACACTTCATTGTTAAGGGACGCACACGCACAATCAGCGTTTAGACCAAACGTTTTGAGATGGTTGTTTCATTGGACCGCTTGAAAGGCAAAGTTGCTGTTGTAACTGGTGCAAGTTCAGGAATTGGAGCTGCAATTGCTGAGAAACTTGTTGAGGAAGGACTTAAAGTGAGTAAAACATTTACAATCATTTTTTTAGTATTGTAAAGTCACGGACTCTGATATGATGCGTTGTGTTGTGATTCTCAGTAGTTTTATGATAGTAATAGGTTCGTAAAGTAGTTGAATTTGGCAAATAAAACAGAAAGGGGGTTGCAATTGGTTTTAAGAGCATGTGCCGGTAGGGTTTGACGGTCTTCCGGTAAAGCTCTTCGAGGACTCAGTCACGCAGTAACGCGACCTCGAGGGACACTCTTCGGAAGAATCGACATTCACCGGCAAAATCGCCTAAATTATTGTTGTTGTTGTTGTTAGCGTCGTCTCGACAGCAGTAGCTATGTCGATAGTTTCATACTCTTTAAATATCTAATTTTGTATTTTAGATAGCGGCTCTCTTAAATGGGTGGTCGGATTCAGTGGGTGTATCAATATACAAGGTGATTCTAAACTTGCGCGAAAAACTGACTACGTATAGCTGAGGTTATTTAACCCCACAATCACCTAGTAATTTTTTTCAGCTTCTGCACGGATATTCAGCGTATTCAAGTTTTTTTTACATCAATTCATTAAAATGTAAATATCTATTTTACTTTCTGTCCGATTTTGATAAAATTTGTGGTTTTGAAAAGCTAACGATCCAAATTCAAAGAGTTATTAACAGAGTTTCGAATAGAAATAACAATTTCACAACAAATTCTTACACCAAATTTTTCTCTTCTGGTTCAAATTGCATTAAATTTTCACATTCAAGTGTACATTGACTGAAGATTAGGTTTGGACTAGAAACTTTCCAAAACAACGAAGTTTATAATTGGAAAAGAAACAAAAAGTTATTTACATGTTAGTGAATGGATCTAAAAAACTTTGAAGCACCATATCTCCGAATCTAGGAAAGTTCACCGAATCACAATTCACCGAAATCATAATTTGTCGAAATTATAATATACAGAGTGACATTATAGTGCGATTTTGTTACCTAATGTCTTTGTTAGAGCAGCTTAGAAAATACCTTAAATACAAGAGTTGTTTGCGGGATTACTATACATAGTCTATATAGGGTGTCTTGTTTGAGTGGGACAGTGAACGACTTCTTTATTTTAAATAGAACATCCTATAGATGATTACATTTTTGGATTTCCTAATTTTTTTATCTTTACAACTATATATGGTTCTTATTGCTATTGGTTTCGGAAATAATTATATTTATGTTAAATTTCGATTAACGAAGGCTGTTTTTAACAGTTAGCATCTAAAGAACGGCATACAATTTTTCAAAATCAGTTTGCATGTAGTTTACACCAACAGATTTTCAGAGAAGTGTCGTACTGTTGAGGATTAAAATATCTTGTACAGGATGTTACTAATTTACAACCACATTTAATAAAATTCAACTCCTAATATTTCATTTTGTTTGAACACCCTTTAAATGTTTACATTTTCGAGCTTTTCGTTCAATGATCTTTAAATGTATGTGCGGTTTTATGTGACTTGCGTTTTTCGTTTTTAATAAATTTATTTAGATATTGTCAAAAAGCTAATAGAAAAAAAAAGGATTTTATAAAAGTTGAGTTATTTACTGATATTTTAAACTACAAATATTTGTACTTAATGTTTTACCGAGCTTTTTGGAAGACAAACGAAATTAAACGAAAAAGCAACGAATTATCAGGCTTTCGTTGAAAGAATTGCTAAGTGTCAACAGACTACATACGTTGTAAGGTTATATGCGACTTGCGTTTTTCGCTTTGAAATAGTACTTATATCCAAATACAAAGTATATTAACATCAAAATATTTTTTTATTGAATAGTTACAATACCAATAATAATAAACAGTAGCGTTTCTTAACACTGCTGACAACCGTTTGAAATAAACAGTGGGGTAAGATAGGGCATAACTTCTCAGCACTATTGATTAGTGTATGTACCCTTTAGTATTATGAGCACAGATCCATTTAAAATTATAGTGCTCTACATATCGGCCATTTTCTTAACACACAAATTTAATCGGTACATAAAGGATTTATTCACACTTCTTAACATTGCAGGTGTTATGTCTGTGAAAGCATGTTGGATTCGCATTCGCATATCTTCTCTCATCTGTAAACTTTATCTATGAAACAACGACATGTTCGCCTACAATTCCTCCCCATACATTTAAGGACCAACGACATTGATTATCCACTTCTCTTACAAATGGCGGATTTTCCGTTGAATAATAGTGGAAGTTGTGACAATTCACATTCCCATGATTATGAAAAGTTGCTTCCTCGGCGAAATTGAAAGAAATTCACTTGAGCATTTGTTTGTTGATGGGCCTATTCGCAAAACATTAGCTGACGTTGAAAAGCAGTTTTGATGAAGTTGAATGTGGTAGGGATAATTCGGTTCTTCTACTATAGAAGCTATTATAGAAAATTCGTTGTCTTCATTAGTTGTACGATTGCTTCGCGGACTACTATAGTATTTAACACTGCCTCCATTTAGAAATCTTTGTCGTAATAGTTTGAAAGCCAACACACTAGGATGTCTTCGGTCTGGGAAACTTTCAGCGTAAACAATTTATTTGGCACACAACATACAAACTTTACTTTACTTTTTTAATTTTAAGTTTGTGTTTCAGTTACCTTTAATATAGTATTGTTACTTGGAATTTTAAGTTACCGCATTATCTTTAAAATTTACGTACAGATACTTATTTACCGCTAAGCCGAGTTATCTACTATAGCTATTAATTCCCATTTATATTGTCTGGAACAGGATAAGTACCTACAAATATAATTTTCAGCAAAATATTCCAACACTTTCTGTGATCCTTATAGAAACAACTCTCCTTCAGGGAAGCGACCCTGCCCACGCGAGCCTTGGTGCGTTTGTAATGAGACTTCCTCCACCAATATTGCTAGGTATTCTTCCAAACATTCCCTATTATTTGAGTGTTCAAATATTACAGTAAACTTATTGCTGGTGCCTGGAGGGTGATATTGCGTGTGGATAAGCGTCAGTCCGTAGATGATTATTGAAAAATTTGTCCCGCCAGTAAAAAGAACGATAATGTGAAAATGGAGTCCTTGCGTCGTTCTAAAACCATCGACAAAATGGCAGTATTTGTAGAAAATTGACTTTCAACAGACACTTGCGGATGTACATGAAATAAATGCAATTTTATGAGGTTTATGAATAATTTCCAAACAGTTTAATGTAAAACACCAACACCAGTAGCAATCCATCTTCTATTAGTACCAGGTTTTGTCTGAACTACCTCAAGAACAGCTTCTTCTGCGTTTCGCTGACACCACAATCTGCAGAATAGTTCACAAAGGATCTTGTCTCTCCAAGACGACGTTGAATAGCCAGAGAAGTACATTTAACTGGACATTGCCGTGCTGGATACGTTTCGCGGTAAAGTCGTATACCTTCATTAAAATTTCCGTGCGCAAATAAAATACACATTATTCATTTACGAATTATTGTTATTATACATCATGAAAGATTTAACAAAATAATTGCGAATGTAGTTCAACTAATGTCACTAATTATTCTAACAATGAATAAAAATATACAGTTAAACAATAACATTTTTACGCATTATCATTTTTCATTTTCAAGTTACCATAACTATCTAAAGAAACACTTCCGAACAACGGTTTTTAGAAATTTTATCAATAATTTTTTTATTATTAACATTGCAAATTTACAATCTACTCAAGCTACAGAGTAATAAGTAAATATAATGGAGCGGTTGCTATATGCCATGAGTTTGGCACCATCCACTGATGGGTCTTCAGGATTCACTCAACGAGGTCTTCAGGCCATTGCCTTTTTAGGCTTCTGCTCGCAGGCTGGTGGGAGTAGAGGTCGGCGATGATCTGATAGGTGTGATTTAAGGTGCGATCACGGCTTTTCGTAGAAGAATTCTTGTTAAAATCGGCGATGAAAGGAATTCTGAAGTCATTATGGAGGGTCGCGCCTTCGATTGGAATTGCAAAATTTTGATATTTGAGGGTTTACTGCATCCCTATAGTTCGATTCCGCAGGACCATACAGGTGTTAGGATGAGTTTAGCTTACTTTATAAGGTCAATTGAGATTTGCATCCAAACAGCTAGTACATATTTTTTGTCTTCAGGTTGAGTTGGTGTCGTTTGGTTTTTATGTGGGCTTTCCAAGTCAGTCTATGATCCAGATGGAGTATTTGGTATTTCACCTCAATTTTTATTGGCATAGGTTGATTGTAGATATTAACTTGCGGATAAATAGCGCGTTTAGTAGTAAAAGTAATTTGAGTGGATCTACTGCTGTTTACTTTGATTCTCCAATCATCCAGCCAAATTTGTAGGATGTTTAGATGAAGTTTCAGATTATCAGATGCTTTATCGGGATTAGCATCTGATTACGTTATTGCAGTGTCGTCTGCGAAGGTAGCGATTATTGTTTGTAGTTGGGATGTCTGCAGTATAGGAAAGGGGCATAGGAAAGGACCGAGGACATTTCCTTGGTGAACGCCAGAAGTTATGGAATGGTAGTTTGATAGCGTGTTCTCGAATTGGACTTGGAAGTGTCTTTTAGTTAGGTAGGATTTTAGGAGGAGGTAAATTTGGTGAGGTAGTTTTCTTTTTATTTTATATTAAATTCCGGAATGCCAGATCTTGTGGAAGGCTTGCTGGATATCTAAGAATACGGAAGCGCACATTTTCTTTTCCTCGAGATTTTCTTTGATATGATTAACTATTTTATGGCATTGCTGGATGAGTGTCCTTCGCGGAAGCCAAACTGGTGCAGAGGAATTAGTACGTCTAGTGGTGGTATTTCCTTGATTTTGTATAGTAGTAACCGCTCGAATAGCTTAGATAGGAGGGGTAGCTGGCTTATCGGTTGGTATGAGCTAGCTTCTTGTTGAGATTTACCGGGGTTAGCGATCATAGTTATTAGAGCAAATTTACACTGAGCGGGAAAGTGGGAAATAGCAAGCATACGGTGGTATATAGTTGTAATGAGAACTATTGCTTTTTTTTTGGAAGGTGCCTTAGTATGTTCCTCACTATAAGATCATAACCAGGGGATTTATATGCCCTGGTTAATTTTATTTCTCCGTAGACTTCTGTGGGAAAAACTGGTCTCAGAGGTAGAGATAATTGGCTGGGCGAGTTGAGATATACTTCAATCTCTACGTCGAAGTTAGGATCATTAGATAGTAATGGCGTGAAGACTTGAGCGAAGTGTTTTCCGAATATGCTTGCTTTTTCTTTTTTTTGATCGAGCCCAACTTCCATCTGGTTTTCTTAGGGGTGGTACTAAAGTAATAGGACTTTTAAACTTCGTAGCCGCTTGCCAGATCCAGTGGTCTACTGGTGATAGGTTAGATCAGTAATAGCTGTATGTAGTATTTATGTTTTCCTGAATAACATCGTGAAGTCGGTGGGTTAAATTGTTGCGGATGGTCTTGTCTCGGGGGTTTCTGGATCTTTGCCATTTAGTGCGAGCTCTGTGTTTTTCGACTACTAGCTGCCCTATACTTATGTAGCGGTATATTCTGGATTACGGGTGTATTTTTATTTTCCGTTGATGTAGCTTGCCAGACAGCTTCTTGAATAAGCTTAGTGAGGTACTCTACAGTTTCATCAATTTATTTAGGTGTGTGCATTCTGTGAGCTAGATTGATGTTGTTGTTTATGAGAACTTGGAATTGTTTGTAGCTGTCATTTCAATACAAAGTTTTGGTGGTGGAGCTTTCCGCATAACATTTGTACTCAGATTTATTAGAATTGGGGTATGATCTGATTCTAAGTCAAATTTGTTGTTAATTTTGCTGTATATGTCAGAAATACTTTTGGAGATTGCGAAGTCCAGCAGATTTTGCATTTTATTAAGGTCCGTCGGCCAGTAAGTTGTCTCGCCAGTTGACATACAATTTAGATTATGGTTTGGAATAGTGATCGTCCTTTGAGTGTAATTAGTCTGGAACCCCACGTAGTAGGCTTGGCATTCCAGTCTCCTGCTACCAGGAAACGAGATACAACTGGGAGTAGAAATTATTGATATTCATGAACAATAATGGTGTGTCTAGGAGGACAGTAGATGTCTCCGACAGTTAGACAGATTTTGTTGGTTGTATAAGGTGGTAATCAATAATTTGAAGGGCAGAATATGCTCCTGAAGTTTAACCAAGTCATTCAGCTACACTTTGTATAACAATCCCGTCCTAAAGCCACATGCAATTAAGAGGACCGATTCCGATCAATTGGCTTACGCGTGCGCAGCTTCGAGAAAAACTGTTTGTCGAGGTTATATCGGTCAGGAAGGTTTCGAGCCGGCGATATGGTACTAGGAAAATCATACTCAACCGCAGAAACTCTATCTCCCTAAGTTGCCTGGTTCTAGAGTTACTGCCCTCTGTTATTATTCGCGATGCTCTTAGCAACGGCTTAAGACAATTGTCGATAGCACTCCCTTTTTTAAATGAGTGTCATCGAAAAATTTTTTCATTATGAGAAAATTCTGCCAGGGTCTGGCCGTAAGTAAATCCATAGAAGGCCGCCGGCGGACAAGAAAGCGAGATATCTCGATAAGGTTTTCGAAGAAGGGCTGGAGGCAAATGCCGCTGTCGCCGTACGGATTGAAAATATACCGCTGTTTCAATATTTTTGACCCTGAAGATTGTCGTTTTCAAACGCAACGAGTTCTTTATCGTACAGCGCAAAAAATTGACTTTGCACTTCCCTCCTTGGTTAATTTACAGATCAAATTGGGTGATCTAGTAGGTTACATCATACTACCACTATTTTTTAACCATTTGGCTTGAAGAACGTTACGTAGATACTTCCCAAAGGTTATTCATAAAGGGACGGTTTCCAAACTTAAAGACTCGTTATTAGTCAACCCCTCCGTAATGTTTGTTTAAAAAAAATGATTTCATTGTTTTAAATTAAATTTACAGGTCGTAGGAGTAGCACGCAGGAAAGAAAAACTAGAAGAGCTGGCAAACAAGCTTAAATGTAAAAGTGGAAAACTCTACCCTCTGAAAGCTGACGTAAGTAAAGAAGAAGATATTCTGCAGGCCTTCAAGTGGATCAAGGAAAGTTTGGGACCTGTTCATGTTCTAATTAACAACGCAGGGGTTATCCGAGGAATGGGCCTGAGTGATGGGGACACACAATCTTGGAAGGAAGTCTTAAACACAAACGTCCTTGGTTTGTGTGTCGCCACGAGAGAAGCTGTAAAGGACATGAGGGCTAACAAAGTTGATGGACACATCATCCACATTAACAGTATTGCCGGTCACACTGTTCCGAATTTCCCAAATCTAAACATTTATCCAGCATCCAAGCACGCCGTAACTGCGCTGACAGAAACATTGAGACAGGAATTGAATGCCACTGGAAGCAAAATAAAAATTACGGTAAGTAATAGGTTTTTAAACGGTTTCAATTGATCTACATCGCTTGAGCAGATGTTGTCAATTATCAGTCACGACTTTTAAATGACACTATTTTATTACCTATCGTTTGTAATAATTCTTCACTGATTACTGTTAAATTCTTCTTTATAAAAATAAGGAAATTCATTGTTCATTGTAAAATTTGGGAGGGTGAGTTACCTCATGTACACTTAGGCCACATAGGTGGGCCCATTGTGCAGCCCCCCCCCCCAGCAGCACCCCATGTTTGGGCATCACCCAAGCCATCCAATCCTTTGGATGTACTTGAGGACATTCGTAACTGGGGTGTAGCTGATTTCCACCAAATCAGGCCAAACGTTTCCAACATGGATCCTTTGATTGTTGCGAGAGCTGGACAGTGACCCAGGACGTGTTCTGCCGTCTCGCTATCCCCGTTGCATCCTCGACAGTTTGGGCCGTCCGCCAATCCCATCCTGTGCTTATATTGATTTAGGATGCAGTGTCCAGATAAGATACCTACAACTAGTCGCAGGTTCTTTCGGGACAGTTGCACACAATGTTTGGCTGTCTTAGCGATGGTGCACTAATAGCAACCCTTGCATGACGACAACTTTCAGTGTTTACCCATCTTCGTTTGAGGTTTTTTAGGGTTTCTTGGTATAGCATAAAGCTTAATGTCCTCAGGGATATAGGAATAACGCGTTTTGGTCCCCAAATAAGTTGTTCGGAGGCAGTCTCGCAATCTCATCAGCATCTTCATTGCCGTAGTTTCCGTCATGTCCTTTCACCCATATAAGGGAAAGGACATTATCTTCTGAGATATCGGCGAGAGCTTTACGGCACTGCAGTACCACTCCTGAGGTAATTTTGAAACTACCCAGGGCTAGTAAAGTGGCTCTGCTGTCACTAGATACCAATACGTTGGTTCTTGATCTGTTGTTCAAGAATTGCACTTTTGCACCATGCATTATTCCCACTACCTCCGCTTGTAAGACAGTCGCAATTTTGCGTAGTAGTATACAGAAAATACTTGTAATGTTTTGAAAGTTTTGGCCTGCCCATGTGCTCTATATTTATAGCAACATGTTAATATCAAGATCCTTCTCCTTCAGGGTATTCAATAAAAATAGTCTTCAGAAGCAATTTTAGCTGAACACTTAACCAATTGTTGCTTAATTGTTGTTCATACCGATTATCACTTTCATAGGATGTCATAAAAGTATCCTTTATGGTATATAAATAGTGTTTATCACGTCATGAGATTCGTTTATGACATATTGTCGACCTTCCTTTACATAATTCAAGATATAAAAAACTAATTTTTACTTCTGCCTTTTAGATAAGCTTCGTGTGTAAACTTTTTGAAATGTTTTCGTCAATGCAGGCACTTCCACTTGAAGTTTTCATTTTTGAACTCGTCTTAGAGATGTATTTAATAAATTGTTTGTTGGTCCAACTTTTTAGTTATGTTCCGTAGCAACATTTTTAATACAACTTTCAGAACATAAATAAGTATTACTCTTATAAAAAAGTTTTTAAAGCTTCCACCACAATGGTAATTAATAAACTAAATATGTAATTCGCTGTAAAAATACATACAGCCGATATTAAAGACCATAGAGTTTTTTCTCTTGAGTGCTTTGTGAAAGAAAACTATTATACAAAAGCGATTCATGATTGACTGATGATATTTTGCGTACTGCCAAGTGTTTCGAAGTGTAACTGTGTTTGTAATTTAATTATCATACTATTATTTCGCTACTTACATATAGGGTTCTTTGCATAAGATAATAAGCCGATCTATATATTTTTATGTAACCCAATTTACAAATCATAGTTCACCTTAATTATAATTTAGGAATCGTAGGCACCTTCTGTTTAATTTCTATTTTTCTCTAAATTATGGTAGTTGTTTGGAATTAAAATATGCAGCAACTACGAGAGAGTAGATATTCGTTTAATTTACGGTGAAACTCAATAGAAGAACACCTATGGATAAACGCCTAGAAGATTTCCTACGATGTAACTAGTCCCCTTTCAAAAGGTGCAAAAGAGGACGTGCCATAGGAGAGAACAGAACGAATAGGTATTAGTCAATATCAGTTTCTCGACTCATCAAAGAGAATAAGTTTCATCCCTATAATGTCATTTTCTTGCAAGAATTAAAAGAAAATTATTATCCAAGAAGAGTAGATTGCTTATTTAATTTAATTATGCAAGTTAGGCATCGCTTTCCCGGGTCAGTAATTGGATAGGAGTCCCAAGGCTGTGTCAACATGGCGCTTGATGCTAGCATCGGGCACTTTAATAGCCTATCTAACTAATATAATTAGAGAGTTGGAGGGATTGTAAGTCCCCTTCAGTATAGATGGTACGAGTGAAAGAAGAATTAATGTCAAACGGGTTTTGAAATAACATGTGGGACCGTAGCGGGAGCGAAAGGAACCCGACACCGAAAGGTAAAAGGGATACGGTTAAGAAAGAAAGAAAGTACCTCATAGATTTCCCAGAACTTTCAATGGGAAAATGTTTTGTTACTTGCTTCGTGATACCCTACCGGAGCAGTTAGAGTATGTGCCTTGAAATGTATTATATATATTTGCTGGATCGGTATTCTTCAAGTATTCTAAGCAGGCTTCGGGTCGGTTTGCTGAGCGGCTCATAATTCTTGCCAGCCTGGTCGGTTAGCTGAGCGCACTCAGTATTATTCAAACCGGAAAGAAAAGGAAAATTAACATAGGTTCATTCCCCACAAGGAGGTGGACCACGATAGGGGTCAGTCGGGTTCCGCACCGGAACCCTAACCCGTCTTTACCCAGTAATGAAAAAGTAAGGATAGGAAAGACCAGGAAAATTGGATAATGGAATTCGTGGATGATATTGTCCCAGAATATACCTGCATGACCCAGGAAAGCCACGAAAAATCTGAGTGAGGAAAGACTGTTTGAACCCATGCCCTCCCGAATGGAAGGTAAACGCTCTATCTCTGAGCCCGCTCGGGTTCGGGGTGGTACTTGGCCTGCCACGAGCGATTTTGTAGGGAACTAAACCACCTGCATTTGAGTTCACAAATGGAATACGGCGGTCTCAAGGAAACTCGGTACAAAGTTCTATCCATGAAATGTAGAATAATTTATTTCATTTAATTAACTATTGGACGTCATTTCTTTTCCGAAACTTCAAATGGGGAAATGTATTTGCTTCCTGGTATATATCATTGAAAGGGTCAACTAGCAGATTATAACTGACGTCTTCAATTCATTTAACGATTTGCACGTGTACTTCGTGCGGACCGGCCGCTTTTCCCGATTTCCTCCTATTTAGACTTTTTTAATTTATATGTATAAAAAATAAAAATATGAAGTACAAGTTCCATTAATCAATGAAAATGATGTTTTAGAGTATCAGCCCTGGTGGTGTCTTAACTGAGATTGCCCAAGCTGGTGGGGTTGATGCTGACTCATATGTGGAGGATTTCTTAAATAATGCCCCCATGTTAAAAACCCGAGATATTGCAGATGCTGTTTGCTATGTTTTGTCAACTCCGCCTCATGTTCAGGTAAAAATTTATATTATTAACTATTTTCAAATTTAAGTTAAATTTGTTTGTTTTATGTTGTAGATTCACGAATTGACAATAAAACCGGTGGGAGAACAATTTTAGAAAATTGCCTGTCCACGTTTAATATGAAGATGGTATTTGCTCATTAGTTTAGGAATCTAGAATTTATTATTGTTATAAAGGTGCAAGTACAAAATAAATTTGCCATTAATTACCTTTTATTTGATATATTGGTTGAACAACTTCCATTATTTATTATTGCTAGATTAAACGCAAAACTGATGATCTATAAGACGTTTATTTCGACATCTAAAATCATGAAGGTCGAATGTATAGCTTAATATGTTTAATTTAATTATTATAAGTAAACAAGAATGTGTGAGGAAATTTCAGTCTATCTACTATAATCTTGTGTATCTTGAGTAAACATATTTGAGTTCAGGGTTCCGACACATCCGTTGTAAGTCTAATTAGTTGAATTTCACACACAACACTTGGAAAATAAAAATTCAGCAAATATACGCTACTGCTCGATTGGACTTTGTTCCTCGTAAGTGCGAAATGTCGACCTGCTAAATTTTTTAGGGCTTTAACCCTACCCTCAGTCCTACTTAAAACGTTTGAGAGAATGGTACGAGGGTAGACTTTTAGGTTTTTAGAAAACTAGGAAAGAGATTTTGTTTTGAACAAACTGTTTTATTGCGTTTCAAAATATTCACCTTTAAGATTTATACATTTTTACATGCTTTCAAACCAATTCTCGAAACATGTTTTCCACTCTGAAGTTGATATCTCAAAAACATGGTTTTTGAAGGCTTCAACAGCTCCTTGAGGTGACGAAAATCGCTGTCCACGTATTTTTTGTTTGACATTCCGGTACGCAAAGAAGTCGTTAGGGATATATCAGATGAATACGGACAATGAGACATTAATTCGACGTTTTTCTCGTTCAAATAATCAATTGTTTGACGTACTGTGTGAGAGCTGAAATTTGTCGTGATGAAGAATGATGCGACGTTTTCGTTGTTTTTCCTAATTTCGCCGTTAAATGTTATTCGATCATCTAAAGGAATGGTTGCGACATGTCCAGTACAACCGAAAAAACAAGCGATCATTTTCTTGGAAATGCTTCGTGTACGAACAATGTTTGTGGGATTCGGTTCATCTTGAAACACCCAAACATTGAATTGTTGCTTAGTTTCCCGGTCATACGAATCTATGCAAGTTTCGTCACCTGTTACGATGTTGTATATGGATTTTGCAGTTCCTCGGTCGAATTTTTCAGCATTTCCTTACACCAATTGACAGAAGCCTTTAAGGATGCCTCTCACCTTCACGTGACACTTCCATTTTTTCACAAAATTGCTTTCTTTAAACGCTCACTGTAAATAAACTACTCGGTCAATTTCTAAGCTGCCACTGTTTTCACAATAACATATGTCAAATTTTACGAAAATAGTAATGACACATCTCCATAGCGCCATCTAGTGTAACAACTTAAAAGGCTGCCCTCGTATAATCTTGTGTATCTTGATCAAACATATTTGAGTTGGGGGTTCCGACACATCTGTTGTAAGTCTAATTAGTTGAATTTCCCACAAAACGCTTGGAAAATAAAAAACCAGCAAATATACGCTACTGCTCGACTCGATTTCGTTTCTTGTAAGTGCGAAATGTCGACATAGCTAAACTTTTTAGGCCTTTGAGCCTAAGCTCATTCGTGCTTAAAACGTTTGAGAGAATGGTAGATAGGTAAATCCGAGAGACGTACTAATGACGGTATCGTTACACCCTAACCAAACAGTTACATTAAGTAACGGAAAGGTGGAAAGGAAAAGTAGTTATTTTAACCGGTGCAAGGGCTGTAATTGGGAATGCATTTTCAGAACAACTTGTAAGCTGGACTTAAAGTGAGAAAGATATTAGTTTTTCAGGATGTTTCGTGTGAATGTTAAAACAATCATTTGTGTAGTGAGTCGTCCGATAACATCTACTTAAAATAGCAAATCAGGAGGGGTGCTGGTATTTATTTTGATATTTCTATTAAATTTCATCTCAAAGCAGTCGATTTTTATAAATTTAAATTAGTAGAGTAACGGACAACCTCCTTCTTCTTCGTCTTTAATTAGGCGTTCGTCGCCTGTGATTCTTCACGCTAAGTACGGTCCTTCGCCCGATGTTGACATTCAACTTTCTCTCCATATTTCCTATGGTCGCCCTGGATTACGTTTTTCCTGCTGGATTTAAGTCACGCGCTATTCGAATATCTCTATCGTTTTCAGCTGTTCCATTACTTTTTTCTGTGTTTTGTATACTTCACAATATCGTGTATATTACATTGCTGTCTTACGTCTTCATTACGTATGTGGTCTAATCTTGTTTTTCCGATTACTGTTCTTAATGTTCCCATTTCGGTTGTTTTCAAAGGTAGGTTATTTTGTTTTAGCCGTTTTTGCGCGGGTTTCGGCTCCATATGTCATTATGGGTCTTACTATTGCTTTATACACTTTCACATTGCTTTCTACTGTCATATATTTATTTCTCCATGTGACATCTCTTATATAGCTAGATATTCTTGAACCTTGCGTGCCATGTTGTTTCACTTCCTGGTTTACATTTCGATCACTTGTGATGAGAATTCCCAGTTATTTAAAAGGCGTACCTTGTTCGATCATATTCCTTTCCAATTCTAGCTTACATCTTATAGGTTCCTTTGATATTGCCATGGATTTAGTTTCGTCTGTTGAAACTGTCATGTTATAGGTTTTTGGCACGGTAATAACTGATGAAACATGTATTGTAGTTTATCTTCTGTATCTGCGATTAACACCGTGTCGTCAGCAATGCATACCATTTTTATGTTTTTATTTCCTGGTTGATATCCCGGTAGTGCCTTCACTTTTTGTATTATTTTATCCATAATTACATTAAATGACATAGGGCTCAGTGAGTCGCCTTGTCTAATTGCTAGAGGAGTTTCTATATCTTCAGTTAGCTCGTTTCCAACTTTTATTTTTGTTTTCGTGTTTGTGTCATATCTTTTATTAATGTTAATAGATTTGGAGGTACCTGTTTATCTCTAAGTATTTGCAATACATCTTGTAGTTGAATTGTAAGGTGTACAAAACACACGAAAGCCGTCTTGTTGAATTCAATCGCTTTCTCAACTATTCTCGAACTATGAAAATAGCGTCTGTTGTTGAACGATTTTTACGGAAACAGCAAGGTTTCCGTAAAAATCCTCTCTGATTTTTATAAATGGTAAATTTGTTCCCAGAATGATCTTAGTTAACAGTTTTTGGGTTGAATTGAATAGTGTAATACCTTTATAATTCTGTGGCGTTTCTTATCATCTTTTTAAATAATGGAATTGTTGTTGTTGTTTTCTATGCAGTTGGTATTTTTCCTTGATCTAATATAATTTATTACAGATATGTAAGTTCTGAGCTCATGTTACTTCCTCCATATCTGAATAGCTCATTCTTAATTTCATCATGTCCAGGTGCTTTTCTATTCTTTAAACTGGATATTGCCATTTTTACATCTTCTTGTGTTATTGCTGCTATATTTTCTTGATTTTCTGTTTGGTCGACTATCATTTGATTGTTACCTATGTTATTTTCTTTGTATAAGCATTCAAAATATTCTTTCCTTGACATTTTTCTATATTATTTGTTCTTGCCATATCACTGATTTCACACTTTCTGTTTTTGAACATCTTCCACACTCTTTTCTGTGATCCATACATATCTCGTTCCATGCCTTTAGTAAATGCTTCCCAGTATTCTTCTCTTATTCTGTTTATTCCTTTGGTAGCTAAACTTCTTTCTTGTGTATATTTCGCTGTCTTCTGGTCTTGTAGATGTTCTATATTTCATATATGCATTTTTCTTCTTTTCAGCTATTTGTTTAACTTCTTGCATGAACCATACTTTATTATTTCTTAATGCAGTAGCATTTACTTTTTTTATTTCTTAATGCAGCAGTATTTACTTTTTTTGCCAACTTCTTCTTCAGCTGCTCCAAGAATATTATTTTTTGACGTCTGCCATGCTTCGTCCACAGTGATGTTATTGACATTTTTATTAACTGGATTTGGTTTAATCTTTGTGCGATTGATGTATAATTTTTGTACCGTTTCGTCTTTCAATGTCTCTGTATTTAGTTTTTCTATTTTCGCTGTTGGTTTCCTTTTGTGTGGTACTGCATTATTATTTTACACAATACTAGATCATGGTCGCTTCCAATATTGGCTGAATTTAAGGTTCGAACATCCAATATTTGACTTGGGTCAAATTGTTTATTTGTTATGGCAGTCTGTTACTGACTGTTGTCCTCTGGTATTGCTCCAATTATATTTATATTGCCAATTATGGTTGTAGAAGGTATTATTTATTCTGAGACTATTTTGACTGCAGAAGTTCACTAACAGGTTTCTAGTATCGTTTTGTGCATTTTCATTGAATCCCTGGATAGAATCATTCCCCGCGCTTGCATTTAGAACACCCATGATTAAGATGTGATGGTTCATCGGTATTCTATCCAGTTGGCTTTGTAGGTCTTCATAGAATCGCCGTCTTTCTTCTCTTGGTTTATTGATATCGGGGGTATATATACTCAGTATGTGGATATGTTTGTTAATTAGTGTTAGAGTTATTTTCAGTATGTTTTCGTTCATACAGTCAATGTCGTCGATGTTATGTTGAAAGCGTTTATGCAGGAGCACATCTACACTAGCGGTTGCTCTTTCATTTCTATGTTTTCCGTTGTACACCCTAATGTAATCTGCGATAATCTTTGTTCCCTTTCCCTTCTTCTTAGTTTCAGAGATACTGCATATGTCAATATTTAGCGTAATTTTTGTAATTACTTCGTGATCTCGTTGGTTCCAGGATGTACTGTTCCATGTCCCTAATCTAAGTATGTTTTTCTTCTTATATTGCTTATTTCGTAGCCTATTTCCTGGCCGGGTCGTCATCATTTTAGTCTTTCGATTTTTATTGTAATCCATTATTGTTTATATGTTTTGTTGTTAATCCTATGGCGAAAATACCTAAATCGTTACTCCTTAAAAATTGTCTGTTCATATGCGTGGGTCTATGAGCAATACTTCGTTTTACGGTGGGTAGGTTGCTAACCCGGCCCACCAACCCTCGTTCTTCATCCGGGCTTGGGACCGGCAACAACATCCATGAGTTACTCAATCCACCCATTAGATGCTGCAGGCGGAGTTACGGACAACCTTGAAACGTAAAAAGAACAATTATTATTCGACGTTTTATTAGAGTAATTATTATAAAATGTTTCATTAATCGGTTCTTCAAAAAATTAATCAAACGATCAAGATGATTATCCAATTTGGGTATTAGCCAATCATCATTTGATTAACTCATTGTTGATAAACATTTGATTAATTAGTTAAATGAGACGAGAAATTAGTTTGTTAATTAAAACCAAAACGATGTTTGTCTGCTTATAATGTAACTAATTTGAAACTTATATCAAATATCGTTAATTGATTAACTAGTTAATCGATTTGTATGTAATAAATCAAATATTACTCTATTATTAGAAGACGATTATACAACTGATCAATTAATTAACAATTGTTTAATGAACGCAGACTTTATATTTCTGTTTTTGTCACCTTTCAGATTTAGGTTCTGTTAGCTGTCATTGTTTGTTAGTCCGTGTTTAACAGTGATAAGATAACATATAAGTCTTTTACTAGTAGCTATGTGTTTGTGGTTGTACATTCTTACGAAATATGGAACAACTTTTTTTCGTTCCCATATCTGTAAGGCCAATGGTCCACTTAAAAAGATATTGGATGAACACGCCGACGCTTGATATAGCAAGTGTGAATCTAATTGGGACCTTGGAATCGTGAAAACTGATTCAGTGCTTGTAAGGATTTCTAGGGGTACGGTTGTGTTATTATCGCATCTAGCTGTTTTATAAACATTTAACTGTAAGTAGTTGCTCATTGTCTCATTGTTGTGCCTATTTACGTTGTTTATGAAGTAGATCGATTGATCCATTTCACAATGGTATTATCACTGGAAAGATGGAAAGGTAAGGTTGCAATAGTGACCGGTGCAAGTGCCGGCATTGGAGCTGGAATTGCTGAACACCTGGTTAAGGAAGGTCTACAGGTAGACTGTAATTATTTTGAAGTTCCACAAACTTGTATAAGATCAGGTTGTAGGGTTAGCTCGTAGAGAGGAACGATTAAGAGAGTTAGCAGCAAAGCTACAAAGTTGCACTGGCAAATTTCATTACTTGAAAACCGATATACGGAAAGAAGAAGACATCCTGGAAGCATTCAAATGGATTAAGGCCAACTTAGGGCCGGTTCATATACTTATCAATAATGCAGGAATAGTGAGACTGAAAAGTTTGATTAATGGAGAGACTACGGACTGGAAAAATGTCTTTAACACCAACGTCCTTGGCTTGTGCGTCGCTACAAGAGAAGCTGTTAAGGATATGAGAGCCAACAACGTTGATGGGCATATCATCCACATTAATAGTATCACTGGGCATTCTATACCAAACATCCCAGACATAAATGTTTACCCGGCATCAAAACACGCAGTAACGGCCTTAACGGAAACCTTGAGGCAGGAGCTGAATTCCATTGACAGTAAAATAAAAATTACGGTAAGTAAATGATTTAAAAACAACATTTTGGTTGTTGATAACTGAGATTGCAGAGTATCAGCCCGGGAGTTGTTAAAACGGAAATAGCTGTGGCCGCAGGTGTTGTTTTCACTCCGGAAATGATAGACCATTTAAAAACGGCGATAACGTTGCAACCTAAAGATATTGCTGACGCGGTTAGCTACGTTTTATCGACACCTCCACATGTACAGGTATAAACAGAGTTAAATCTAAAACCATTCTTCGGTTGAGGTAACATCACTTTCTATTGAAATTATTTACTTTTCATTTGCAATGATGCACCATCTTACCATCTTAAGATTTCCGACGTTTTGGCCACGCTACATCTTCAATTCTCAACGAACAGCAATCCTGAAGGTGTTTGTGTGACGGTTGACGAAACGTTGATAGGTTCCCGAATGCTGTTGATATGGCACAACCGCAAAACACAAATTGTTGAAGCTTTTTCAGTATTATAATATAAAATAAATTATGCAGAGTTGTAATCATTCTTATTCCAATTCCAAAAAGTGATTTTGCGAGTTTTGAACAATTTTGTTTCTTTTAGGTTCATGAGCTGATGATTAAACCAATTCAAGAAACGTTTTAACAACCACCCGGAAAATAATTAGATCTTCCTATGTGAAACTGCTAGGCATTTAACAATAATGTATGAAGGAAAACTATTTTAGAGTATTGATTATGTAAACTGCAAAATGATATTGTCTTATTCGTATGGAAATAAAATTATAAGCACTTTAATTATTCATTCCGAAATTCTTTAGGATAATATAGCAGAATACTAATGAAATTGTAGGTAACATGCTTGAAAATAGTGTGTAAGGGAAAGCTGTCGTATTGACATTTTGGGAATTGATTAAGAATGGGGATTTATCACAATCTTGTAAGAACATTGAAGAATTTCTTTTCAGTATTGTTCAAGACATGGATACAAGTGAAATTCTGAAATTTATTTTGTGTTTTGTCTTTAGGTGTTGTGGGAATTCTCTATTAATTATGGGAATTTTGGAAATCGATTAGAAATTATGGGATATTGTTCAGGATATTGGAACAAAATCACAGAATATTTTTAAAATTGTGGATATTTCAGTATTGTTCAAGACATGGATACAAGCGATATTCTAAAATTTATTTTGTGTTTTGTTTTTAGGTATTGTGGGAATTCTCTATAAATTATGGGGGTTTTGGGATTTCATTAGAAATATGGGTTATTTGGATTGTGGGATATTTTTCAGAAATTTATAGGGACCTTGCAGAATGTATTTAAAATTGTGGATATTTCAGGATTGTTCAAAACATGGATATAAGTGAAATTCTGAAATTTATTTTGTGTTTTGTTTTCAGGTGTTCTGGGAATTCTCAATGAATTATGGGAATTTTGGAAATTCATTATAGATTAGGGGATATTTGGGTTGTGGGATATTTTTTAGGAATTTGTAAGAACATTGCAGAATTTATTTAAAATTGTAGTATTTCAGGATTGTTCAAAACAAAGATACAAGCGAAATTCTGAAATTTATATTGTGTTTTGTTTTCAGCTGTTCTGGGAATTCTCAATGAATTATGGGAATTTTAGAAATTCATTATAGATTAGGGGATATTTGGGTGGTGGGATATTTTTTAGGAATTTGTAAGAACCTTGCAGAATTTCTTTAAAGTCGTGGATATTTCAGTATTGTTCAACACATGGATACAAGCGAAATTCTATTATTTATTTTGTGTTTTGTTTTCAGATATTGTGGGAATTCTCTATGAATTATGGGAATTTTGGAAATTCATTGTAAATTAGGGGTTATTTGGGTTGTGGGATATTTTTTAGGAATTTGTAAGAACCTTGCAGAATTTATTTAAAATTGTGGTATTTCAGGATTACAAGCGAAATTCTGAAATTTATTTTGTGTTTTGTTTTCAGGTGTTCTGTGAATTCTCAATGAATAATGGAAATTTTGGAAATTCATTATAGATTAAAGGATATTTGGGTTGTGGGATATTTTTTAGGAATTTGTAAGAACCTTGCAGAATTTCTTTAAAGTTGTGGATATTTCAGTATTGTTCAACACATGGATACAAGCGAAATTCTAAAATGTATTTTGTGTTTTGTTTTTAGGTATTGTGGGAATTCTCTATGAATTATGGGAATTTTGGAAATTCATTATAGATTAGGGGATATTTGGATTGTGGGATATTTTTTAGGAATTTGTAAGAACCTTGCAGAAGTTATTTAAAAATTGTGGTATTTCAGGATTGTTCAAAACACAGATACAAGCGAAATTCTGAAATTTATTTTGTGTTTTGTTTTCAGGTGTTCTGGGAATTCTCAATGAATTATGGGAATTTTGGAAATTTATTATAGATTAAAGGATATTTGGGTTGTGGGATATTTTTTAGGAATTTATAAGAACCTTGCAGAATTTCTTTAAAGTTGTGAATATTTAAGTATTGTTCAACACATGGATACAAGCGAAATTCTATTATTTATTTTGTGTTTTGTTTTCAGATATTGTGGGAATTCTCTATAATTTATGGGAATTTTGGAAATTCATTATAGATTAGGGGATATTTGGGTTGTGGGATATTTTTTAGGAATTTCTAAGAATATTACAGAATTTCTTTAAAATTGTGAATATTTCAGTATTTTCAAGACATGCATACAAGCAAAATTCTGAAATTTATTTTGTGTTTTGCTTTAAGGTGCTGTGTTTTTAGGTATTATGGGAATTCTGAGAATTGATTAGGAATTATGGTATTTCTGGATTCTGGGATATTTTTCAAAGCTTGCATAACGTTGCAGAATGTTTGGTTTTAAATTTACATTTTTTAGAATTGTTTAAAAAATGAATGAAGGCGCAATTCTATTTTGCGAGATTTGTTCTTAAGAATTGTGTGAACTCTTTGTGAATTTTGGGAATACTGGAAATTGATTGGGAATTATGGAATTTTTGGATTATGGGATATTATTCAGAATTCCTTAAAAACGTTTCCGAATTTTTTGTGGTTAGGATATTTCAGAATTGTTTAAAAAATCGATGCAACCGAAATTCTGTTTTATGTATTTTAAATTTACTTGTTAAGAATTGTCTGCGCAATAAGCAAATTCTAGAAATTTTGAGATTTTAGGATATTTTTCAGAATTTTATAAGAAATGCACAGTGTTTTTTTTAATTTTAGTTTCAACTGTATAAAACCGAAAATTCTAAAGTTTATTTTGTTTGTTACTTTTCTTGGGATTATGAGAATTTTCTGTAAATTATAAGAATTCAAGGATTTTTATTTATCTTTCTCGTATATTACCAACTTTTATTTTACGAGTAAATTTCTACAGTCTTATACATTTATTTGATTATTTGATTTCAATTCAAATATTTCTCAAAATTTTTA
>JABXWE010009944.1:0-16383 GCA_014611495.1 Limonius californicus
TAAAATATTTATTTAGTTCCAATTTCCACTTCTCCTGATGAATGGATTCGATATTTGGAGGTGCTTGTTGAAATAACGATCCCAAATCTATAATATCACAATCTGTGAAATTACCTGGGTCTGACTCTGCAGTATTTTCTTGTCGAATAATATTTCCCGCGTTGGACGCGAAATATCTTTCCCTGAATAAATTTTCGAATTTTGTTGTCGAATACTTTGCCATTTCTCGTCCCCATTGTGTTAAGTTAAATGTTTCTTTTTTGTGCCTTGGATCCAACAGCAATACTATACAGTATATCCAATTTGTTTTACTGTAGTATTTAAGCAACTTCATATGCGCTGCCTTATATGCTTGCAATAAGTTTTCTTCTACATCGTTTTTCCTATTATTACTACTAAGTTTTTGAATCATATCTTCAATTTTGTCAATGACCATATTGAAACCAATTACTACCATGGGCAAAGTTGCATAATTTTCTCCACTAAGTGTAGTTGATAAAACATAAAAATTTTGCAGAGCTTTAGAAATGTTTGCTAAAATTTGCCATTCTACTTCTGTTAATAAATACCTTTTTAACATTGGGTAGTTGCAGCATAGCGCATTTAAAGCTGCTTTAATTTTTAAACCTGTTGTTATCATCAAATAAGTAGAATTCCACCGTGTTGAAACATCAATTTTTGGGGAAACGGGAGCTATATTTACGGCTTCACAGGAAGCATTTAATTTTTGTTGCCACTGTTCAGATCGTTTTATTGTAAGAAATAGTGATCTAAGCTTTTCTACGGCAGAAAGTTCCATGTCCTGGTCTTCTTCTTCGTCTTGGAAATCTCCTTCCTCCTCCTCGCCTTCTTCCACATCCGTATTACCGTCATAGTTGGAATTTTTACTTTTTAATAATTTAATTATTTCCTGCACTGCTAAATTTAGAACATGCGCAAAACATCTAAAATGCTGATCTTCAACACTAAAATGTTGAAACCCGCCAGCAGACAAAAGTACCGATAATTCTTGCATGAACTTTGTATTGGCAGAGGCGTTATCCACTGTAATTCCCTGTATTTTGTTTTGCAAATCGTACTTTCTAAGGGATTCATAAAATATATCAGCAATATCTTTGCCGGTGTGTTTACCGTGTGAAGGAATAAAATCAAGTACCAAGGAGTGTAATTGAAAATGTTTGTTTACATAATGCGCCGTTATACCGTAAAAAGACTTGCTTGCCACAGAAGTCCAGCCGTCAATAGTAAATGAAATTTTCGAATCGTTATTTTTTAAAATTTTCATCACTACTTCTTGTACTTGAGCGTAATAAGAAAGCGTTTTCGATCGCATAGTAGTACGTTTAGGAACTACAAGGGCGTTATTAATCGATTTAAATAAATTTTGTGTCACTTCATCATCGAAAAAACTAAATGGGAGATATTTGATGGCCAACCATTCGACAAGTTTTTCTTCAAACTCTTGCTGATTCAATTTCTGAAAAAAAAAACTCTTTTTTAACCACTCTCGTACTAGCAATTATTACTACTACTTTGTAAACTTTATAAATTTAATACCACAAATTAGAATTCATTCAGAACAATTGTCGTGGTCCTAGTGACACTGTACTGTCAGTCCAATTTTGCTACATGAAAGTATAGTAAATTCTAATTGTTTTTAAATGTATGTAACTTACGAGAGAAACGTTGGATTTTGCTACCATTTTGGGCAACGTATTAATTTGTTGCTTTTTGTTATTCTCGGCTGAGGAAAAGAGTTCCAAATATTCCTCTTGGTGGAAATTTTCCATATGCCTTTTCAATCCACTTCTATTTCGCTGAGTCATTTTAATCTTCTTCACCAGTCCATTACGTTTTTTACATAATCTGCGTAGCCCTATTTTGCCATTATTTTCTTCTTTTATTTCATAATACAAATTGTATTTGTCTTTGGCAGTTTTCGGTTCATCCTTTTTAAATTTTTTGGTTTGGTTTGCTTCTTTTGCTGATACCGAAGTCGATGGACCCTGATCGTTTTCTAATTCTAATTCTTCTGCTGAAGATGGCATATACGTTTCGTCTTTGTCACTATCATCGTTGCCATAATCACTTGCATTGGACGTATTAGTAGCACTAACACTTTTATTAATAAAGTAGTTTGCTATGGTTGAACGAGCCCGTTTCATCTTTAACACAAATCTCACCCAACTTTATCAAACTATGGAAATTCGCAACTGCAAAATATTTTAAAGTGAAACTGCTTTATGTATTATTTCGCATTTCAACAAATATTGTGTAGAGAAGCTTGGCATTGTTTGTCTTGCGGCGCAGTAAATCTTTGAAACTAAAAATCCTAAACGTAAACAAGCGGCGAATTTGCTTTATTTGAACACTTCCAAGAAAAATATAAAGTTTAAAGTTTAAAGGGTTCTTATTATTTACCCTCTATGGTTCAATACCTGTCGCAAGTTTTTGCAGTAAGTGCTTCTAGTTAAGCTAGTAAAGCAGGATGTAGCAGATTACGTTAAACTACCTGTTTTTAGAAACACCTGCAAATATTCTTGGTAAATCCAAGTTTATTATATGGGAAATATTTTAGAAGCGAGATCTCGCAAGACAATGCGAGATCTCGCAAAGCGAGACGAGATTTATGGCTGCGAGCTCTCGCGCGGGGCGAGAAAATTTTGAATTCTCGCGTACAAAATGCGAGGCGAGGCGAGTATTAGTCATTTCTCGCGCGAGTATAGGCTCGCGGCAGCACTACCTGGGACGAACACAAGAGGTGATCTTCTACCGAAACAAATCGCACCCCAAACCATAACTCCAGGTTTTAAAGCTGTATGGCGTCTTTCAACAAAATCTAGATTTCGTCTTTTTCCTCGATATCGACGTACCTTCCTACGGCCCTCATTTGCCCACAAACAAAATCTTGATTCGTCACTGAAGACAATGTCGTTCCATTGCTGATTTCGATGCTGCAGCTCTTGACACCAAGCAAGCCTAACAGCCTTGTGATGTGCAGTTAAAGGAAGCCGTTGGAATGGACGGTAAGATCGCAGTCCAATAGAAGAGATTCTTCTGTACATTGTTTCCATTGACACGCAGCGGTGAAGAGCTCGCATCCAGTCTACAGCAACAGACCTTGTTGTTTGAAAGCGGTCTCGTGTAGCCATTCTTCGAAGAAGTAGATCTTCACGAACATTGCTGCTACGTGGAGGTCTACCAGCTGGACGATGTCGCTGAATGCCTTCTTCTGACCAGGCAGACCATATTCGTACAACTGTATTGTGGTCCCGATTTACTCTTCTACCAATTTCACGAAAAAAAGTCCAGCTTCTTTCATGCCGATAATTAGACCTCTATCAAAATCGGAAATGTGGTTAAAATTTCTACGTTGTCTTACTGGAGGCATTTTAAAACATTAATTCTGTCACAAAATGTCGAATCAATTAATTAATGTCCACTAGATATTGTTTTGTTTCTAAGCAACAAGTTAATGAGAGACAGTAGACGAACACCAGAACCGCTTGATTTTTTTAATGGAAATAGTAATCATTTCATACGCAATAATAAATCATTATTTTAGCAAATTTTCAAACACGTAGCTTTATTTTTAATGGATGGTGCATTTCATATGGAACTGAGCATATTTCAATATTAATTCAATATGATCCTGAAGTTAAAGTAGTTAAATATGTTTAAGTTAACTGAGGTTGGAATTACGTTAAAATAGTACAAAATTTATATTTTCAAGTATATCAGTTGGCAATATACCACAAGCTTTTATTTAGTTTAACTACACTCAACCTGTCTATACGAAAATTAACACATGTTAACGTATTAGTAGGTTTTTTCTTCAAACAGAATTATCTTCTAGGTCGACTTTAGTCATATACTACGTTATATATGTATATTCGTATGCCCTTGGTGTTAGGGTTTTCAGGTTGCGCTACCACCGTTGACTTGACCTAACGACAAACACCATAGAGGTGGGCGGGACCGATGGCTTTAACGTGCCCTCTGTAGCACGGCCGGTTGCAGCTGTTGTAGCCACTAAACGACCCATTCTAATAACGACCTAAGTCTGCGTTGCTTAACTTTGGTGACCATTTGAAAGGCACCACCAGCGTTTGACCTAGCAACCCACAAGCTATAAAATATCTACATTATATTATGAATAGAAATCTTTAAAAAAATAAAACAATAATAAAGAAAAATAATAAAAAATAGAAAAACAATCCGATCATAAAAAAAGGCAAGAAGTAATATAGTACATAAATAATTAAATTTCAGAGCAATTGCAGATCCGAAGAAAAGAAACAACTAAATATTTAATGAAAATACATGAACCTACATATTGCAGAAACAATTGGTAATTACAAAAAAGGATATTTACCAAAATATTTATTTTACATCAGAACAGCCGAAATTAGAAGAACTGAAACATAATGTATTGTAAAAACTGTTGCAATCGAAGGACAGAAAACATTCTAAACAAAAAGAATTTGATAGTAAGAAGCAGGAATTCATAGAACTTAAACATTTGAAGTCCAGAACTTATGATAATGATAGTATGTAAGATGAAATAAGAATCTATCTATCTATCTATGTATAGTAAGTAAAAAGTTAAAGAATGCATCTTCAAACAGTCGATTATTAAAAAAAGAGAAGATTTCAAAGAAAAACAACCCAATTCAAGGAAAACTAAACAGCTAATGTACCTACACAGCTGAAGATCAGAAGAAAGGAATGCTTTCAACTAAACTAAATTAAAACATAATAAAACCATTTAATACAGAGATTATGGCGAAAAACTAAAAAAAAACAGTGAATTTAAAAATAAATACATATAGTATTTAAATAAAAGAAAGCGCACCAAAACCGACATGTTGTATAATAGTAGTTGAAAACAAAAAAATGTTCATATTTAAAAACAGTTTAGATCATTTGAATCCAAGCAAATTAAACATATTAATTTCCCGCTTCGGGTGGTTTTTCTAAGGGGACGACTTCGATTTCGATATAATAAAGGCTTAAAAACTGAAAGCTTGAATGCCAGTTAAAACTAAATTTACCATATAACAAACTGTAAGTGCACTTTGTGGTTAGATTACCAGATAGTTTATAGGTTTAACCTTTAGGGGCCTCGGTGGAGTAGCGCTGCCACTCGAGGTCGTAACGAAATGTGGCCGATCGGCTGGGGTGTTCGAATCCCGGCTGGAGCGACCACATTTCGCTTAGTTAAGTTTAGGGTGCATGTTGCATGAATGTTTAATGTGTAAGGGGCGCCCGCGCCCCCTGAAGTAATGCGAAAGCGGTTCCGGGGGGGGGGGCAGTAGTATGAATGAATGAGAAAAAAAAGAAAGAAAAAGGTTTAACCTTTACAATTTTACATAATTGTTTAGATTCAATTCTTAGATTTGTACATATTTCAAAGAGGAATATTATACTAGATTTTTTATCTACTTGCCAATATGGGACTAATCTGGTTTACAGATGGATCCAAAATGGCAGGCGGAACTGGAGCAGGCATATTTGGACAGTCCCCAAGAGTAGAACTATCTACACCATTGGGTCAGTGTTTCAGGCGGAAGTAGTAGCTATCTCCGAATGCGCTGATGAATGTACTCGTAGGGCATACAAAATTTGCCCATCACGATATACTCAGACAGCCAAGCGGCTCTTAAATCGCTCAGCAATCCTAAGAAAACCTCGCGGTTGGTATTAGAATGCTGGGAAAAACTACAGGCGATGGTGCGGCGTAACGTCAGATTGACGCTGTGTTGGATACCGGGTTTGAGGGTAACGAACACGCTGATCGGCTGGCCCGCATGGGCTCCTTGGAGCACCTCTGGGGACCCGAACCAGCAGTGGGCGTACCTCAAAGCTCGATTAAGGCCACTATACAGGACAGACTGAGAAATCAGCATGTCCAAAGGTGGAAACAACAACCGTTTAGGCAAGCGAGACTTCTCATAGAAGAACCAGCCCAAAAGCAAACAAACTTCCTACTAAATCTGGGGAGGAAAGACATCAAGGCCATAGTGGGCCTCTTAACAGGTCATGGCCATCTGAACAAACACCTAACCACATTGGGAATCAGAAACGATGCCCTCTGTCGGAAGTGTAAAACAGAAGAAGAAACCTCTATTCATGTACTCTGTCGGTGTGCAGCGTTTGCCACTCTCAGATTCAGGGTCTTTGGGGTCTGGTTTCCAGAACCTGAGGACATTCGAAGAGCCCCACTGAAACAGATCCTGGCCTTCATCAAAAGGTCGGATCTGCTCTAATGAGGGACGCAACAGACAGGATGCACAATGGATCAAAAGGTCTGAGTGCTGCACATCTGGGCCCTGTCAATTTAGAAATAGAAATAGAAATAGAATACTAGATTTTTCTGGTATTTGCCTTTTTGAGCTTCTTTTTAGACTGTTTTTGTCCTATTTGTCGGCCTAATTGCAGATGTTAACAGCCTAAATATACAACATCCTAATGAAAAGCAACTGAAGATCATAAAACTAAAACTTCTACGTAGTACATATAACATAACAAACCCTCACCAATGTTCAAGAACAAAACACTTAAAATACTTACACCACTTTCTCAAGAAGGTGCTCGACAATTTGGCGCATAATTTCTCCCGACCTTTCATTTTGCTGGATGTTATCCTACGAAAGTGTTAATTATATGTTCGCACTTTTTCGCGCACAATTCACTTTAAGTCTGCTTACAAACGTGCCCGTCATAAACTATCACAATTACACAAACTCATTTTTCGCTTCTGTCACAGGCTCACCAGACTTTCTTCCTTTATACAAGAAATTTCACTTCTTATTTTAGATTTTTCCTGTTGTCAAATATGTAAGCGTAGCGGGTGTCAAATTGGATATTAATTTCTTCTGCTTGGTTATTTTTAGACGCTGCAATAATAAATTAATTTTTAAGAATGATTTTGTAACTTATGAAGGCTTCGTGCGTTTATTGCTTTCTAGTGAAAATTGTGTACGAAATCTGCTATTAGCTTTGCTTTATGACACACGCTCGTACCCCGACGTCCTCGAATTTATGACACTAGCGACACAAATAAGTATACTACATAACCTCAAAATCAGCTTCTTGACATTTGTCAATTAGACATAATTTTATAAGAGTTAACTGTCATTTGTCAATTTAACAAAGGTAAGCAAACGAACAATAACCTTAATAAGAATAATCTGCCAATTGTAAATACGATGGCTGTCCACTGAAGTTTGAACGAAATAAATAAACAATATAACCTAAATTAAATAACATTTTCTTCGTCATTTGCCCTTATATAACTTTAAAAATGATGTGTCATATGTTCATTTTTGCCTAACATCAAGTTTGAGAGAACTAACATAAATAGTATAACCTAAAAGAGAATAAGCTGTAAATTTTCAATTTGACACTTGTAATCTAAATGTTTATCAAAAACGAATGGCTAAACAAAATAAAAAGTTGTCAGTATGGCAGTTGACAATTTGTCGTCTGTCATTGAAAACTTGACAACAATATCAGATAACATAACATAACCTAAAAACGAACGAGTTATCATTTGTCAGTTTGACGAATGTCATCCAAAGCGATCTGTGATTTGTCAATTCGATGTGATTCAAAATATGACATAAGTAAATAATTAAAGAATTTAACCTGAAAACGATCACATGTCCTTTGACAATTCAAAATTTGGCAAAAGTAACTGAACAAATAACGTAACCTATAAAAGAACGAGATGTCGTTTGTCAATTTAATGTCTGTCATCTAAAATGATTTGTGATTTGCCAGTTTGACATAAAAATAAATACAACATAATTAAATAATTAAAGAATTTTAAACCGACACCTGTTTTTGATATCGCGTGTTATTCAAAATTTGACAAAAGTATCTGATCAAATACCATAACCTAAAATCAAATGAGCTATCTTTGTCAATTTGACGTCTGTCATCCAAATTTATCTGTGATTTGTCAATTCAATATCATTAAAAGTATGGCATAAGTAAATAATTAAAGAATATAATCTGAAAACAATAAACTCTCTTTGATAATTTATGGCTCCTCATTCCAAATTTCATAAAATTAATTGAAGAAATAAAAATTATATGTGATTTGTCAAGTTGACATCAAGTAAAAATATGGTAGAAGCACATATTTAAGAATATAACTTAAAATAGGTTCACCTGTCGTTTGACAATTTGCCGCCTGTCATTCAAAATCTGATAAAAGTAATTGACGAGTAACATAACCTAAAAACGAATAAACTATCTTTTGTCGATATGACGACTGTCATCCAAAATGATATGAGATTTGTCAAGTTGACAACATTAAAAATAAAGCGTAAGTAAATAATTAATGAATTTAATCCACAGACCAATAAGTTGTCTTTAACTATTTGACGAGCGTCTTTCGAAATTTGACAGAAGTAAGTAAATAAATAACATAACCTACAAATGTTAACCTATCCTTTAGCAATGTGACGTCTGTGATAATCTGTGATTAGACATTAATTCGAATTGGAATTGGGGAAGCATCCAGCAGTTAAGCATACCCCCCCCCCCTTTGACATCATTAAAAATATAATTGGCGTAAATATTTAAAGAATGTAATCTGAAAACGATTCACATGTCCATTGACAATTTGTCGCCGGTCATTTAAAATTTGACAGAAATACCTGAAACAAACGATCAGTCTTTTGTCACATTGTAGTCTATCATCTAAAAGACTATGTCATTTGTCAGTTTGAAAATTATTCAAAAATATGGTAAAAGTAAATAACTGAATTTAATCGATTGGCATGTTTTTTGACACCTTAATAATTGTAGGTTGAAGATTATTAACCACTACATATAACCTCAAATCAATAGACCGGTGGTTTGTCAACTTGTCATCTTTCATTCGAAATAAAAGTAGCTAAACGAATAACATAACCTAAAAATATATGGTCGTACATTTGTCAATTTGACTTATGTCTTTCAAAGTTTGACAAAAGTCAGTACACAGCAACATAATGTCAACAATGGAAGGCAATTAAATGAATGAAACAACAAAAGGGTTTTGCACATTAAAATCCACAATCATACAACAATCAGAAAATAACAGCCACTTGGTTTTCACGCAAAATGTTTAGTTCGATTCTAAAATAAAACTAAACATTTAAATGTAAGATTTCTTAAAAATCAAGCAATAATTACTTACATAAAGGATCATAATTATAAGTGAATTGTCAATAACCGTTGATTAGTACATTAGTTGAGCTATTGAGTGTGGTAAATAATTAACCTTTGTGGGTAAATTAAACCTAATGAGATAATACCCGTGACTTGCTTGCTTTTCGTTCCAATTTTATTAAATGCAAATGTCTGACGCAAACACGTAATTTTTTTTGTTTATCATAAAGCCTCTACGTCTTATCAGCCTGCGACAGAACATACCTTACTGGTTTTGTTTAACTAATTAGTGGAAAATATTTATCGTTTAACAATGTTGTGCGGTGTCAGTACTTTGGACCCCGGTTAATTAAATTATACCTGTTACAAGCTAGTTCTAGGCTACCATCAAAATATTTCTTAGAAGAAATCTTAAGTAAATGGATGGTCATTATACATTTACTTGACAACAACTGTTAATAGGAAAATAACTAGAAATATTAAACAAGTTTTCATGGATGGTAGAAAACCCTAATAAAAAGAGAGGCGTTGAAAATTGAGTTAATTTTCTTGCTATAGAATTCCTCCTCTCTAACTTTAATTATATCGGCTTTGTGTGTTTCCTCTACGTCCTTCTGCTGTATATCTATCTGCCCGTATGCTCTGTCTTCCTTCGTTATTTATCGTCCTTCTAAATTTCCTTTCACATGTCTCTTGTTTCGCTTTTTGTAATTGTTTATGCAATCAGCTAATATTCTGTCTTCCATCTCACTATTTTTAATTTTCATTATATGAGCCTTTTACAGTTTTAACTATATTTGTTTTGACGATCTCACCATTATATCTTTCTATCTGCCTGTATCGCATTCACTTTCTATTTGTATCGCTATGCCATTTTACCTATCTTTCTTCTGCTTCAATTTTTGTCTGTTGTTGTGATACAAGTCTTCCTTTTCCTGCTTTTCCACGTTTTTCTGTTTCGTGTTCCACTATTTTTCCATCTATCTCTTACTCATGTGTCTTGCTCTCAGGCCGCCTCTCTCACTCTATCTACTGTTCGATCTAACGCAATTATCATCTGTTTTCGTTTGTTTTTTTTTCATTTACACTTCTGCTTTTCTATTTATCTCTGTCGTGCTCATGCTCACTGTTTTGGTTAAGCTTTATTTTTATATTGTTATGCTATTTAGTGTCTTTGTTTATACAAACATGTACCTCACAGTTAGCCCTATTATTTCTTTATCTTCGCGTGGTTCTGTTTTATACTTTTTCTCGTTGTATCTACATCGTTATCTTTCTCTTTATCTTACATTTGTACTATATCTATCATTCTCTCCATTCAATTCCTACCTGTTTTACATGATTTGCTTGCCTCATCTTTCTATCTTTCCATTTGCCTATAGGCTGCCCTCTTTCTCTGATTAGTGTTCTGTTCCTATGATTTTTGCCACCAATTTTATCTTTCCAAATACACGCAGCTACTCGCTTGTTTGCTTCTTATTTTATCTTCTTGTTCAGTTTTTTCAGATTATTTATTTGCTTTCTCTGTTACTCTTTTGTTACAAGCGTTTACGCACATACATATATTGCTCTCTTCTCTGGGTCGCTTTTCCTCTCTCTGACCTTCCTGTCAGTTTATCTGCCTAGTTTTTTCCTGCTCGTTATCCCCGGAATTAATTTTGTTCAATGCCTCCTTCTTATTCATGCTACGAGGCTTGTTCAATTGAAACCCATCTCTGATAAACTTAATCTTGAAAACAAATGCTTCTTCTTCTTCTTCTTCTTCTTCGTCTGTGTATAGGTCAATGGCGTTTGATTTTGATTCTGACTTTTAAAACTTCGATTTTGAAATGGTGTTTCTTGTTGAAAATCCGTCCAAATTTGATCAGCGTGCGGTCCTACAATTTTTATGCGCTGAGGGTGTGCAGTAATTGCAAACTCATGCGCGAATGCAAGCAGTGTAAGGATATGCATGTATTTCGTAACCAACTGTGAAGGAATGGTGCCGGATATTTAAGAATGGAAAAGAGGGGACTATGGATGAGACGCGACAAGGTGCACGGTGTACTGCATTAACAAAAAACAATACAATATTTTCTTTTGACATTCCTACCAGAGAATTTCTTTGTGTCATTCTCACTAAATTGAATAAACTCTCTATTTTCAGAGGTCTACTATATTATTCCCTATTATTGTATTTGCCTCTTCCTCTATCTCGCTCTCGCGCTTTTTCTTTTTTTTATTACAGTATACGACTTATACAGTTCTACAAAGTAACTATGAAAATCATGTACATAACCTTTTGCTTGACAGATGCCAGGACACTACATTCGCGTGAAGTACGCCACTGTTTAGTTGTCAGAAATTCTCGGTATATGAAAACAACTGTATAAAAGTGAAAAGCTTACTACCAGTAAAAGTTGGGGATTTTTAATAGTTTAATATCTAATAAAAATTATGACAACAATGCAAACTAGCTACCGATTTCCCAATTCTCGTATATTTCGTATTGCAACAAATTATGTACTATACATTTGAAAAAAATTATAAATTACAGATTTATTTTAAAAAAATATATGAGGTGGAAAGCGGAATGTAAAGTAAAGTACCAGGAGAGCACACCTAGAGAGATAGGGAACAGTGGAAAGCGAGGGTGCGAGATATGGCTTAGGCTGTCAACTTATATATATATATATATATATATACACCACACATAGGTTTCCAATAATCATAAGATGTTTATCTCCTATATACTCATATTTTTTAATGTTCACATTTTAGCCTAATTTGTTTTTAACAATCCTTTTTGCTTTGTGATATATAGTATTAATTTATCATAAGTCATGGCACTTCTTAACTTTTAGAATCAGCCCTATAACTTGTACAGTTTTGTAATGTTCGTAACATTTAACGTCAGTGTAAGAAACCAGCAAAATTCTATCATAAAATCAAGTTCCTAAACTTTATTGCTCTTATGAGAGAATTTCGAAGACAACTTCAGGCTTGTGTCACCGAGGTCACCTCTGCAAAAAGAGAACCACCATTTTCTCGCACAAAAACTAGATTTGCAAGAACTCCGATGTTTTATAATTAGCTGCAGGTTCTATAACGTCGTTGTTTCATTCTGCGTCAATTCGAACGGGTTTTGCAGGTATTTCCTTCAGTCTTTATTACAATCTGTAAAAATAACCAGTGAATTTGCGTCTTAGAACTGGATTTCGAGCCTAGGATTAACCATACCTCGGGGGAATATTTTTCAAGTCAAACCAGATTTTTTGCTGATAATCGCTGTATTCGTGTTGGCCTTCATAATTAACGTTCAATATTTATGCCGAAGTTTCCAAGCACCGAGAAAGCATAGGCTCGCGTTTTTAACTTTCTGAACCACCGCCGTACATCAGTAAAATCATTTTATACCTGATTATGAAATAAAAATAAGGTTTCTAATTAAAATTGACCTGAAAAAGTTCAAATGACATTTAACTAAGGAAATGTATAGGCAATTTACCATAATGCGTGTCGTAAATTAGAGATGTGTGCGTGTCTCGACTTCATTTAACGATTCATATGACATAACCTATGATTTATGACTTAAAGAGGAAGTGATTTACTGGGATGTATTGCTTGAAATCGAGCCTCGTTTCTCCTTACATAAATACAAACTCGTTGACATTTTTTCCAATTGCAAAAACTCGTGAAAGTTTTGCTCGGCGACCGTTCATTTGTTTGCCGGATTTTTCGAGGTTTCGCAAGTTTCGAGGCGGGATTTACAGATATTTGTGTAGAATATTAAGTGTAAAACTAAAAATACCTCTGAATAAGCGTGGCTTGGTTAAAATATTTAAAAAAAAAATGTTGCAATGAGGGATACAAAAAAAGAAGAAATTTGACTGTAGAAAGATAAGCTTAATAGAAATTACAGCATAAAATTGCGATAATAAAATTGGATTATACTTTCTTTCTGGGGTTTTTGAAAAATAGAGATTTTTCTATCAAGTATTCACGAAATTAATAAACGGTTAAAATGGAAATTATGTTACGTTTAGGTTATGTCAAGGTAGATTAAAGATAGTTCAGGTTAGGTTACATTAGATAACACTCACAGAATTAATGAAACGGTCATGAAAGGGAGTTTGAATTAGGTTGAGGTTACGTCAAGGTGGATTAAATTTAAGTCTGGTTAGGTTATGTTAGGTAGAATTCGCAGAATTAAGAAAAAGGATACGAAAGGTAAATCAGATTAGGTTAAAGTTAGGTCAAGGTGGATTATAGTTAGGTCATGTTAGGTTATGTTTGCTAAAATTCAAAGAATTAATAAAAAGGCCACGAAAGAGAGATTGATTACGTTTGGATTACATCAAGGTAAATTAAAGTTAGGTCAGGTTAGGTTATGTTACCTAAATTCACAGAATTAATAAAAAGAATACAAGTAGATTAGATTAGGTTGGGGTTACGTCAAGGTGGATTACAGTTAGGTCAGGTGGTCAAGCTGGATTATATTTACGTCAGGTTAGGTTATATTAGTTCAAAGGAAGATTAGGTTATAATTTAATCTTCCTTTGAACTAACCTGACCTAACCTAACCTAACCTATAGGTTAGGATTACGTCAAAGTTGATAGGTCAGGTTAGGTTATGTTAGTTCAAATTCGCAGAATTAATAAAAAGGATTCGAAAAGGAGATTAGATTAGGTTAGGGTTAGGTTAAGGTGAATTAAAGTTATGTTCGGTTAAGTAACGTTAGATAAAATACGCAGAATTAACCAAACATGTCATGAAATGGAGATAGATTAGGTGAGAAAAAGAAAATGTTATATGTTACAATATTTAATTTTAAATTTTCTTTTTTACAAAATAAAAATTCAAATTAATCGTAAATACTTGGGAATTTTAAAATACAGCGCGTTGAAAATCTGTTACGCTAAAGTTTAGGAATTTTACATATGTAATAACATGAAACATTTTCTCTTGAAATAGATAGGTTTCATAATGTAAATTAACGACGCTTTAAAGAATTCAAAGTTTAAATTTCCAAATTAATATACGTGAAATGAAAGATAGTGTCAAGACAAAGTTCGCTGAACAATAGTTTTGACATCATTTTTGATAAATAATGCCTGTTAGAAAGTGTTTTAAAAAAACAGTAGGTATTTTAAAAAATCTATTTTGGCAGGTTAATAATTGGAAACAATGAAAATTGGAAACTATACAACTTAAATTTAGGAATTTTGACTGATGGAATTTTGACATTTAGGAAGTTTGTCATATTGGAAATTGACCTAATAGCAATTTACTATTACTTAAATTTAGAAATTCTAAATAACTCCTCTCCTATTGATTATAATTTTCATTACTTCCAACAAATAATATTTGCTGAAAGACATCTCTGGAAGGCCAAACTTCAACAGTTGAAGGCTAAACAAAATTAACAAACAATTAATTTTACCGAATTGCTAGCAAATCTTCGTTGCCGAGATTTTTAAACAATTCCGCGCGGTTTATTTATAATTTATTAATTACACATGCAAGTCCATCATCACAAACAATTTTCTCCGGCAAACTCCCGTTAGATTTAACAGCTACTTCTGATTATTCAAACAAAAGCTGCTCAAGTGTTTATGCACTGAAAATCCGCATTTCTAGAAGGCTCGCCTAATTACGGTACCAAGTAATTATTCACCATTGCAGCAGTGATTCATAATTACGCGCGCATTACTGATATTTCAGTGATTAAAAGCATTAGTCAGGGTGCGTGCAAACGCCACTTAAATCTGCTTCAATTCCTTCCTTCCTGACCTTGATGGACATATAATAAATTTTTTAGAAGATTTGCTGCAATTCCGGCGTGGCCTTGATGCAAAATGTAGAAATTTGGAAGATTTGCACTACTTTCACTAAGAGCCGTAATTGACGGTCATTATTTTAGCATTTAGCGAAATTGTGCGGTTGGGGAGTCCTCGTGGGCAGGTAATTATGGAACAATAATACTCTTAAAAGCCTCTAAATTCCATGTTTTTGTTTATTAACCTATTTGGTAATTCGAGCAAGAAGGAGAGTATGAGTTCTTCTATGCAAAGTGCTAAGGCTATGCGAATGAAATTTTAATGATAAAGTCGGGATTAATTTTCTACAACTTTCTTTCTCAGCTCTTCCGGAAGTTTCCTTACTTAAAAGTGCATATTCCACTTCTAAAAATAAGAGTTTAATTTTGTGCAAACCTGAAATCTTTTAAGAAAGTAATTAATTAGTACTTGCAGAACAATGTACTAATTTAATTAAAAGTAATTTGTTAAAAACAACATTAAAAATGTTTTTATCTTAGAAGGTTAAACTTGTAGTTTATGTAGACTGCAATGTTTTTGTATCAACTAATTTGCAAATTTAAAATACACAGCGCATGTTTAAGCTCACCTAATTTCATAATCATCCATGTTACTTAGTCTAATGTAAAACGCGGTTAACTATAATTTCTAATCACTTTCCAAAATATCCTAATTAATCAATTACAACGGTAGTTTCACCTAATCTTAATATACCATTATTCTAGCCCAGACCTTGAGTTGAATCAGTTTACACTTGCTATCGACTTACTAAATTTGCCTATTCAATTTTAGCCTAACCTAACAAGACTACATTAAACTCCCCTACTTATATTTACCCAACCCAAACGGTTTGCTTAAATCAGAGTGAAATTTGAGATTCGTTAATTAAGTATTTCTAATTAATCCATGATAATATTAATTGGACACAAAGCGAACTACCTTAAGTTCATCCATTATAATTTTAACCTAACTTAAAGGTTTGATTCAGATTTTCTAATTAACTTCAAAGACATTTCTTGTTCCATTTTAACTTAACCTAGCATGACTACTCTAACTGAAATTTACCTAACCTAAACTGTTTGCTCAATCAGAATCAAATTTGAGATTCGTTCAATAATATCTAAGTTTTCCCAATTAATCCACTATACTATTAAGTTAACTTGAAGCGAACCATCCTAACCCCATCCAACATCATTTTAATATTAATTCAATATTAACCTAACAAGACTACGTATACTCTAACTTGCCTTTACTCAACGTAAACGGTTTGCTTAAATCAGAGTGAAATTTGAGATGATTTGTTAACTAAGTCCTAAATTTTCCTAATTAATCCATGATAATATTAATTTAACATAAAGCCTACTACCCTAACCTTATCCAACACCCATTTAATCTAACCTTAAAGTTTGATTAATTTCG
>JABXWE010009945.1:0-11669 GCA_014611495.1 Limonius californicus
GATTTAGATGCTTTCTTGTCATATCTGTTTATAAAAGTAGGGTTAGGTACGTTTTCTATGTTTACAATGCACTTTTCAACGTCAAATTAAAAAAAAAACACATGACTTTAGTATGAATATCAAGGAAGTAAGGACAAGACAATTAAATATATTGGTTTTAGAGTAAAATTTAATTATAGCAACTGTAATATACTTTGATGACTAATTAATAAGAGCACTAAATGTTATATACCGTACAACTTAGCTGGAGATAATCGTTTAGGAATGGATAATCAGCAGCAGGAGGTGTGCTTGATACATGCCACTAGTGTAAATGTCAGCTAGGTAAAAATGTATTAAAAATTCTAAATTCGCGCTTCTATGATAATGAAAGTAATTTTTCTCAATGTTTTGGAAAATTACAGCTAGTGATCGTTAACAAAACTTCTTATAGAGACTGGATTGTTTTACCTTATCAATTGTTGGAATTAATTAATACATAAGTAACATATTCCAAAATTGGTAAGCCCATTCACGAAAATTTTTGTCAGTACATAGATGATCGAAAAGCTATTCCACTGAACTGCAAGTATGTGGTTGTTCTTCATATCTGACGAGTCGTCATTGGCCCGTAGTTAGTTAGTTAGTATTCCTTGTGATATAGTAATTAAATTATTATTATTGAAAATGGTATAGCTGACAAATCCATTAATTTAAGGTCCAGCTTAAAAGTTGGTTAAAATTTTATTAGCATTTACAGGGATACAGGGAAAACGTATATATATATATATTGCCATGATTTTTATATTAAAATTAATGTAATTATCATTAACTAATTGTTAAATGTCTTTATCATGCTTTAAACTACATTAAAATACCTTCGGAAGGACTGTTATGTATTAAAAAGGATATTTATTGGAACTAAAATCCATATTTTGACCTGAAATATAGTCTAGATAGATTAATAATGTCATAAAATATGTTAATTAATGTAAAATTATAGTTAAAACTGTATTTATAAACCTGTTATATGTAAAAAGTGTTATCGGTCCTTCGTACGATGCTTCGTATTGTGGAATATGAACTCCATGTGAACTTTTACAGTGTATGGCCTTTTGAAATCCTGTTAAGTGATTAAATATTCGTAGTAGATGATAGTGTGGGTCTTTTTTGGACTGTACCAGAGCCCTAAAATTTGAAATAACAGTTATATTGAGTTTATCGATGAAAAGTATAGAATTTTGATTTAAAAGGTTTTATGTTAGCCAAATTAGTTTAATATTATATCTAAGAAGGTATTTAACAAGTTTCTTTGTTGAATTATGTTATTTATTTGACTATAATTGTGTTGTAAATAATTTTGAAAATTATAGGTTAGATTTAGAATTTGATTGATTATGTTATGGATATTTGTTTTATAGACTGTTATTGTGTTAGTAAACTTATGTTATAATCTGAGGATTATGTTATTTGTAATTTTGTAAGGTTTTTATGTTAATTTTGTGAATTTAACATTATTTTAAAGTGTAAAAATAATTATTATGAATTTGATATTTATGGATATCAAAATTTAGAGAAAAATTCATAGATCATGAATATGAAATTAATTTTTTAAAATATTTATTTATAAGATCAATATTAATTATTTAAATTGTAATAATTAGATTTTCTAGAATGTTAATCAAAATTGTTTTAAATCCTGCATTTTGATTGGTTGATGTCAGCTTTCATCTTGCATTTTTGTTAAAAAAATTGAAATCAGTTCTCAATTATCCATCGAATAAAGCGCACGTTATTTCAATCAGTGCTCATTTTAATTTTCTTGTATAAAATTAAAAAGTAGGCGTGACCTTTCTAAAATTAAAAGTTGGGTTATGTAACATTTGTTTACAATAATTCAAATAGTTAGTAAACGTTAATTGTGAACAGAAGTTGTGTTTTAATTTAAATAATGTGTTCAATAATAAAAGAAATTACCAGTTGATATAATCCAAATGTGTTTCTTTTATGGAGTTTTACTAAAAGAAAATATAAAATTAAAATCATTTATTAACTTACAAGAACTTATAATTCAATCGTATTAAAAAGAACTAGAACTTCCTTACCTTAATAAACTGGAACATTTAAGTGAAACAATTATAGTGCTTCAGTGATATTATTTCACAAACTAATTAATCTGCGAACTTGGTGTTTTCATGGTCGGATTTCAAATGAATCTTGTCTAGACTGCCTGATCATCAAGCAAGATAAGAAAACGCAGCTGTTACAGATTTCAGAAGAAATGGTGTCTACGTTATAGTCAAAGGGACTGGATATTGAAGATAAGTTTAAATTTAATTTCGTAGTTAAGAGAGTTTGTATTTTATTTGCAAAAATAATTAACTATCTAACTGGTGGAGCCACGAAACAAACTTTACCTTGAGATTACAGGAGTCTATATAGATGCTAGGATATTTAACTGATGTTTATTTAATTTGAGCTAATACTCAAATTTGGCGCCCAACTAAAAGTTATATTTTAAATAATCATTCGATTTTTCATATTTATTATTATTAAAACAAAATCTATAGCATTTATTTTGGCAAGCCAACGTGGGGCTTTTGTATTATTTATTTACCATAGATTATACTTAGCATTTATTTTGGTCGCTACCAACGTGGGGCGATTATTTATTATTAATTGTTTATTTTTATAAAATAAATACATAGCAATATATATATATATATTTAATACAGAGAATTTTTCTTTTTGGTATACATAGCCTATGTATACTTTTAAAAGAAACGCGTCAATTTCGCCTACTGTGTAGGCAACCAACTATACCCACAACTAAAAAATAGGAGCAAACGTCACGGTAGTTGTGAATTATTTGAGTATGAAGGTTATGTTGATGCAGTGTTTATAGTAAATAAGTATTTCACCGTGTATATAGGACACAGATGATGATTTTTTTGTTAATTACAAAAATCGCAGGGTGATGTTTCCGTAAGGCGCGTGAGCTTACTTATGTACTTCCCTTCTACAACAGAATGACATCGACGCAAAAGTTTTATAATGGTCAGCATAGCTGCCTTCCAAGCAGGTGATCCGAGTTCAATTCCCGGCCACCGCGAACTTTTTTTAATTATTATTTTTTGTTATAACTATTATGATTTCTTCAACGTAGCATAAAATATTTAATTTAATTTCTTCGGTTAACATGTGACCACTTTTAGTTCTTATTTTATACAGACAACTGAAGCATGCTGTGACCAACACAATCAAATTAATTCAATGTTAAAAAATAAAAATAATCTTTATTTAGTATCTTCTTGCGTTTTTTATACAACCATGTGCAGTAAAGACGAAAAAGTGGAAATTCTAATGTGGTGCCAGAATGGAAACAGCTTAAGAACTGTGAGAGACTTATTTTCAGTAAAATATCCTTGTATTCGAACCATAGAAACAATTGTTAGAAAATTTAAATCAGAGGGATGCGTAATAAATTCCCGTAAAATAAGAACTAAAAGTAATCACACTTTAACCGAAGAAATTAAATTAAATATTTTATGCTACGTTGCAGAAATCATAATAGTTACAACAAAAAATAATAATCAAAAAAAGTTTGCGGTGGCCGGGAATTGAACTCGGATCACCTGCTTGGAAGGCAGCTATGCTGACCATTACACCACTTTGGCGTCGATGTCATTGTGTTGTAGAAAGGAAGTACATAAGTAAGTTCATGGACCTCACGGAAACATCACCCTGCGATTTATGTAATTAACAAAAAAATCATCATCTGTGTCCTATATGTCGTAAATTATGACTTTCAAGGTTAACTTTTGGATATCTTCTATGGTTAACCAAAAGATGACTTTCGAGGTTAGCTTCTGAACATATTTTATGGTTAACCAAAAGATGACTTTCATGGTTAGCTTTTGGACATCTTTTATGGTTAACTTTTTACAGACTTTATGGATGCCTTAGGGTTGCTCTATGGTTAACTAATTTGTGACATAGTTAACCTGCAGGATATCTTTTGGTTAACTATTGGTGACCTTGTATTTTTGAGAGGTTAACTTTTAGATATCTTTTGGGTAACTTTGGTTATGTGGGATATAATTCACAACTACCGTGACGTTTGCTCCTGTTTTTTAGTTGTGGGTATAGTTGGTTGCATACACAATAGGCGAAATTGACGCGTTTCTTTTAAAAGTATACATAGGCAATGTATACTAAAAAGAAAAATTCCCTGTATATATACCATATACATATCTATACACACAAATGTAAGCTTTTCATGAGGATAATTAATTATAAGTCATAACTATACATTATTGTGCAAACTTTGATTCATATGTAATTAACGTCGTATTCGCGTTTCAATTCAACTGGCGGTACATTTACACTGCAGGTTGCTTTGATATTACATTCCGCCTTCAAGGTAAGTGCATATGTATGGCATATATAAAACAGGTAGCTATGGAAACGAGCAACTATACTGAATAGTTCGAATTCAATTATTAATATCGTGTTTCCCCGCGGTGCTGAACTTTTTAAGAAAGGAAGTAGAAACTTTTTATTGCACCACAGCTCCTTGAGTTGTATTGCTCAAACAGAAATATCCAGAATAACCTAAAACAAAACAGTTTCTAAATATCTTTGAAAGAGACGTCTTCGAATTAAGTAGAGTGGTACTTTAGGGCCGGAATAAATTTTAATATGCACGAACGCTTAAGATTTTTATTAAACTAAGCTCGCTTGTGTTACTAATTTTTTAGTCGATAATATCCTCTTCTGCTATAAGATGCATTTACTACCAAACAGCACAGAATTGTTATTTACGATATTATACAAATAAATTGGTTAATGTTGCGTGGTAAGTTAAGATAAGCACGGTCATAAGTACTATTGCAAATCGTAAATGTAAAATATTCAGACCCTCTAGTTACAAACACGATATCCTAGTAGCTGTACTGATGTACATACTCGCAAATTAGGAACATCTACATAAATAACAAACTTCTTCTGGTCCTTCGAAATCTAGACTGCTGAGGTTATGCACACCTGAGGTTTAATAAAACCGATTAATCCATATTACTTGAGATAGTGAGCCTAGACACTTTATTCGAAAAAAGAAACTGATTTAAAGTTAAAAGGTTAGTAATTTTACTGAACCGAAAGTACAAAGAATCGAAAATGCAGGGAGAACCTACAAGTAGTAAACCTTCTGCTCAGAAATAAGCTACCCACCCTTGCAGAGGTTCTTCCGCGGTTTTGAAGTGTGGCGGTCTAAGACTGCAGAGATAACTTCGCGTTAGTGGATGCATGCGGGCCAGAGTTGACGCTTCAGTACCCGCACTCGGTCTTTGAGACATGGTAAACACATATGCAGTATATTACCTAATACTCAGGCGTCATTTACCTGCCCATTTCAGTAGCTTCTTATACAGGGAATTTTTCATTTTAGTATACACTGTACATGTAATTGTCTGTGTATACTTCTAAAAGGAACGCATCAATTACGTCTATTATGTAGGCAACCAACTATACAGAAAACAAAAACCAACAGAAGCATACAGAAACGTCACTATAGCTGTAAATTATGTTAGCATGCAGGTTATGTTCAATGCGGTGTTTATAAATAAATAAATCAAAATGAGTGGAACAACAATGACGATTATTATTGTAAAATATTAAATATCATAACAGGAAACGGAAATTAAAATAAAAACAACAGTTGCAACAAGTATTCAAAATGGCCACCTTGTACTTCTAAACAATAACCTAAACGGTGTTGAAAACCACGCACAGCATTCGCAAGAAAGTTTGGATTCAAGCTATTGCATTCGGTACGTATGCGATCTTTTAATTCATCAATAGTTTGTATTGGAATATTTGTATAAATTTTTGATTTCAGTTATCCCCAAGCAAAGAAGTCATTGGGCGACAAATTTGCAGAACGCGGGGGCCACGGTACGGTACCGAATCTCCTTATCCAACATGGAAACCTGTCGTTTAGAAAGTTTCTTATAGCATTCGTGGAATGCGGAGGGGCTCCATCCATCTGAAACCACGGGCCATCGATGTTTCAGTTAAGCTGTATTGAGATTACCATCAATAAAATATGGACCGATAAACTTATTTTCAACTATTCCTAGCCATACGTTAACTTTCCTAGTGACTGTGAGTTAACTTTTTAAATGGCGGTTAGTGCGGGACCAATATCTAAGGAATAAGATTAGCAGGATAATAGATAGTGGATGGATGAGGAATTATAATACACACCGAAAATTTTGTGAATTGACTTCTCCATTTATTGTGAAAGTAGCATCATCAAAAGCTATCTTATTTGAAATGTATTCTTGTTCATTTAGCAAATTAAAGAAAGTTTCAGAAAAGATTGTTCTTTTTTCTGTGTCTTCATCGAATAGCTGTTAGTGATTAGTAAATTTGTACGACTTATATTTAAATTCTTTTAGTGTTATAAATAACGAGGTTTTAGAAACATTAAAATGTGAACCTCTTTTCTTGTAGTGATACTATGGGGTTTTCTTCAACGTAGCATAAAATATTTAAATTCATTTTTTCGGGTAAAACGTGATTACTTTTAGTTTTTATTTTCTAACAATTGTTTTTATGGTTCGAATACAATGAATAGGTCTTTCTGTATATTTTAGTGAAAATACGTCTCTCACAGTTCTTAAGCCGTTACCATTTTGATACCACATTAGAATTTCCACTTTTTCGTCTTTACTGTACATGGTTGTATAAAAAAACGCAAATAAATAAATAAATAACAACAATTTTTATTTTTTAACATTGATTTAATTTGATTATTTTGGGCACAGCATGCTTTCCTTTTTTACAAAAATTGAAATTCGAAAAAGTTAGTTTTCTGTATAGTTGGTTGCCTACATAGACAATTACATGTTCAATGTAGACTAAAAAGAAACATTCCCTGTATATTACCATTGAAGATCAGTGCGTAGTTTGAAGTTAGTTCGTGCAGTGGTTCAAAAGTTATTTATGGTTTCGGTTTCAGAGACTGAAGCAGGTGCCCAAGTTGAAAAGAGGTTAGTATATTCTAGACGGTTTAGTAAATCATTATAGTAAAACATTATTATAGCCGTGGGAGATTACAAGAGAGAACAGACATAGTTGGAGACATAGGCGGAGGAGGATGAAGACAACGTGGTTTATGATGATGCGTCATCGGCTTACTGGAAACTAGGGAAATGGATAGCGATAGTGATCAGGAAATATGATTATAAAGATGTTAGTGAACAAAAAACTAATGAATTGTATTATGAAAGAAAAGATAAAGTAACAAAATGGAGGAGTCATTCGTCTACCATCGACAAGGCTATCTACAAGGTCACAAGAACCATTAGAGATTTGGAAATACTTCGTCAATGATGCAATGTTAGACTTGATTGTAGACAATACAAATATTTTCATGAATTCAGTATCAGATAACTATTCAGATGCCAGTGACGCCAGGCCAACAAACAAACCAGAAATACAAGCTCTGTGCAGGAATTTTCAAAGCTAACCATTGAACATCAAAGGCTTATGGAGAACTGATGGGCCAGGAGTTGAAATTTTTCAAGTAACCATGTCCTACAATAGACTTCGATTTCTTCTTAGCAGCCTTAGGTTTGATGACAAGACAACACGCGAAGAAACAAAGAACATTGATAAATTGGCTCCTACGAGAATATTTTGATCAATTTGTCTAGAATTGTAAAACTGGTTACAGGCATTCAGAATACGTCACTATAGACGAAAAACTCGAGGGTTTCCGTGAGCGTACGGATTTTGGCAGTATATTACGCCAAAACCGAACAAATATGGAATTAAAATCTTTGCAATGTCAGATGCTAGAGTGTACTACACCAGTAATTTTGAAGTATCCATGGGCAAACAGCCGGAAGTGCCTTATAATAAAAGTAATAGTCTGGATGAGGTAGTTGAGAGGTTTCGTTAACCAATATATAATACAGCGAGGAATGAGACTACAGATAATTAGTTTACAAGCTCCGAATAGGTCAATAGTTTGCTGAAAAAGAAACCGACCGTTGTTAACACAACACTGAAGAATAAACGGGAATTGACCTTGGAGTTTAGTAAACCAATCAAACGTCCATTAAAATCAAGTCTATTGAAAAAATAAGAATTATTGTTAGTGTACAGCCTACATCACGAAGATACTATTGATTCTGCCAGTGGTGAAGAATGTAAGGCAGATATGATAACAATATACAATAGGACAAAGGGCGTAGTTGATGTGACCGAATATTTATGTTCAAACTACAATTGCGCTAGCAAAATATTCTTGTTATTAAATATGGGACGTTTAATTATTCTTAAAAAATCTGCTTTTAAATTCGAATTAATGTAGTAGTTTAAGTTTTGCTGTTTATTAAATTAATATGACAATTTTTTCTTCAATTTATCGACATAAAGAACAATTATGTTAACAATCTTCCATCTATCTCATTATTTTTTTCCTATTACTGATGTCTTAGAATTTCATGTGGGTACTAGAGGGTTAATTCTCCACAGACTTGTCTTCAAATTTACTCCTCAGTTGAAATTGTGAAAGGCCACTACCGCACGGTTATTAGTACAATTTTATCAATGATGTTACCAACAAATAGTGCATTATACACGACGCTATAATGGATGCTATTATTACCGAGGATAACAGTTGTAACACGAGGGAGCGAAGCAACCGACTTTTGCAATTATCCAAGGTAATAATAGCCATAACAGCGAGTGCTATACTGTACTTTGTCCACGAGTACTAAATAATAACAATTTATATGACGATGCAACTATATAACATACTGGTAGAGCTATAAATATAGGTGTTAGATTTAGTGGTAGACTTAAATGCGATGTTGCGTCATCTACTATCTACATCTACAAATCACCAAAATATAAATTTAGATGTCCATTCTCTACCTGCAATTCAGCTGTCACAGTGTTCAAACACAAATATTTCTATTAATATAAATAAATAAGTCATAAAATTAAAAAGTTACGTTATTTAAGTGTTTATTTTAAATTTTTGACATTTGTAATTGGTAAATAAAAGCTATAAAGCCTGTGAAACGTCAACTTCATTATTCACTAGTGCTTAATGATTATGCACTGAAGTGCATTATAGATACCATTATCCTTGACCAAACACATAAATAATTGACAGATTATGAAGTAGTCGTGGACAAACTCACATACCCACTTTTATTTGAGCTAATAATAATAATGATGGCTGTCTAGAGTGTAGATACGCCTTTTATGAACGCAGAGTTTCTAACGAATTTTGTAAATATTTACAGAGAACGTACCTAATACTCTATGGCAAAATAAATCAAAAGGATTTCTAAAAAAACATCTTAAAATAAGAGGTATGCTGCTTTCATTGATTATTGTAAAAACGTCTATCCCTACGCAAGTCAAAATTCGCTATCAAAAACCATATATAATGTGAGACAATGCAAATTCTGTTTGTTACGATTCAACATAATTTTAAAATAAACTGTGGAAACCTCTTTACCACTACAATATTTACAACACCTAAATGCATATTTCGGCAACTGAGCTGCCATCTTCAGTAGGAACTTGAACTAACTAAAGTAACTTAGATGAGGAATACCTCTAGAGATAAGTCCGTCACCAAGTCAACAATTCAAGTCCAATGTTTCCAATATGTAATTTTAAAATAATAAAGCCTACATTAGAAACACCTGTCTCAACGTAACCGAAACCCGTACAAAATGTAACTAAAAACTTTTGTCGTGGCGAAAGTTCACAATTTTGGCAAAGTCCGCGGATAAGTTTTATCTGCTGCGGACCCGCGGGTTTTGACGTTACGTTAGTGGTAGCCTACGGTTTCGATCCGCGACAGGCTTTAACTGCAGACTTATCCGAAACGGTCCAAAACCGCGGAGGAACCTCCGCGTATATAACTAGCTATTAGCGCACTCAAACATACAGTTCAGGTTGGTATTTTATACATACTAAATAGCTGTGTAATACAGGTGTGGTAAATCTACAGTTATTCATTTACAAAAATTATGAATTATGATTACAAAAACATTGAGGCATTACTACAAAAGAAACAACTGAAATTCTTCTTTTTCCCGATTACCTGAACAATACTCTTTGAAAGTTGCCGTATAACTTCCTGCATTGTTAATACAAGTTTTATTTTCTAATAATGGCAAAAATTCGTTATCGCATTGTTGATATGCTGATACTATTAAGCATTATGCGTGACTAAATACCGTGTAATGTATGTAAAGTGATTGCATTCCCTATACAACTTTGGGCAACACGACCTGTAGTCCATATTTATTAACAATCATCAGTTGGAATCACAAACACAATTATCAAATATATCAGTGGTGGAGTCTGAATTTAAAATCACGATAAACATCATTTTGTTAAAAAAAATCATTGCCAGTTAGTTTCAACAAGACCATTACCTTATCAACAATTTAATGTATGTAATCTTCATTTTTGTTCTTCAACAAACATTTATTTAATATGTATCAATAGAATTCGGATTCGACGTTAAACTGTAGGCCCCCCCTTAGCGCTGAGGAGAAGCACGTGACAGAGAAGAGGCCGATGCTCGGCAGTGGGACGAAAAGGTTGTCAATGATGTATCAAAAGAAAAAGCGTTACTATTTTTATGATAGTACTCTCAGAGCAACATTGTAAACGTCTATACTCACTTGTCTCCGTATTCACAGCATCTATATTTAAATTAACTTTAGCACGGAAGAACAACAAAATTCAGAAGCCCTAATGTTAGTTGTGGCGATGCGAAAACGGAAATGGATATTACACACATTGTTTTTTACCATTATTTGTAAACCCCGAATTTTCATATTATTTATTTTATATTGAATTGTACATTTGCATAATAAAATGCCTAACATTCTATGTTTTTTAAATTCATTAATAATGAAAGCGTAGATACTAGTGTTGAGACAAATATATGTAAGGTATAATTTCTTGTATTTTAGGTCTATGTCGTCGTCGTCGTCTTCCTTTCAAGGTGTAGGCACTATTGCCTGTTCCGCACTTCATAAATTACTCCATCGCTTTCTAGGACGTCCAGGATCTCGCTTTCCCCTGGGTCAGTATGCCATTGCTTGTTTGGGTATTCTGCTTTCGCTCATTCGGTTTACATGCTGGGTCCATTTTTCTCTATAATCCGCGACTTTGTCGTTTACGTCAAATATTCCTAGTTCCTCTCTTATGTCAGTATTTCTTAGATGATCTTCCCTCGTGCATCCTTTAGTTTTGCGAAGGAATTTCATTTCTGAGGCTTGTATTTTACTTTTGTCCTTTTCGGATATTACCCAGGTCTCACTCCCGTATAATAGCATTGGCACCGCCATGGTTTTATAAAATTTTAATTTGGTGTCTCTCCGTGCTTGGTTTTTTAATGTTCTGTGTATAGTTCCATTAATATATTGGAATGTATGTAGCTTTTTGCATATATCTTGATCGTATTCGTACGTAATGTCACATCCTAAATAGTTAAAATGAGACACTTGCTCTACTGTGTGATTTTCTAATATTATTTTACTACGGAACGGTTCTTTCCCTTTAAAGGCCATAACCTTTGTCTTTTTTATAGATATCTTTAACTTGTATGCTGTACATAATGTATACAGCTTAAACATAGC